>CM039679.1:205143794-205380673 GCA_022537955.1 Schmidtea mediterranea | reverse complement strand
AGAGTCTTTAATTCCACGACTAAGTATACATATTTACATTTATATAAACATAAAAACTAATAAAAAACAGTCTCAATTCATTGCTTTTACATAATAATATTACTATTATAAAATTAATAAAAATTTAACATAAATAAAAAATTATAAAAAACAATACAAGAACTAAAAAACAGTCTCAATTCAACGACTAAACATAAATAAAAATTAACATAAGTAACGTTATATTAATCACTGATACATGCTGATGAGCTTGATTCTATTGTCTGTGATTGTATATTTTTTGGAAAAAAGCTTGTTAACACTGATTGCTTACCAGCTTTTTGTTTTTCTTTATAAATTTCAGCATATGGTGCTAAAGCTGCTGTCAGATTTCTCCGAAATTTTAAGGCACGCTGTTCAAGTTGACTACCAAGTTTTAAAAAACTTGATAGTTTTTCGGTAGTAAACTTTTTCTCTTCTGTAATCTGTACATCTTCTTCACTTTCATCATTTTCATCATTATTACCACCGAACTGTGTCAAAATATCGTCAACAGTATTATTTTCTTCATTTGACACAAGGACTTCCGTGATATCTTCTGATTCTAAATTTTGAAAACCGTCCCCACCAATTGTTCTACCTAAAGTCACAATTTCCACAATTTCTGGCATTTCAACAACAGCTTCTCTAATGCAGCTTTCTGGCCATAATTTTTTCCATACAGCATTCATGGTTGAGTTTTTAACTTCATCCCATGCTAATTTAATATTTTTTACGGAAGATAAAATATTATACTGTCGCCAATACTCACGAATTGAAAGATTATCTGGGCCATCCGTAGCTTCAATTAATTGCCGAAAAGTCCTTCTAAGATAATACAGCTTAAATGCGGCAATTATGCCTTGTTCCATCGGCTGAATTAAAGATGTCGTATTTGGAGGCAGAAATATTACTTTAACATTGGTGTGCAATTCAGCTAAATGTGGTGGATGACTTGGTGCATTGTCAACAATCAACAGAATCTTAAAAGCAATGTTTTTGTCTTTACAGTAAGTTTCAGCTTGTACACAAAAGCAATTTAAAAACCAGTTCTCAAAAAGCTTTGCAGTCATCCAAGCTTTCTTATTTGATACCCAATGAACTGGCAGTGAGTTCTTTGATATGCCTTTAAAAGCACGAGGATTTTCTGATTTATAAATTATTAGTGGTTTGTTCTTACAATCGCCAGCTGCATTACCGCAAAACAAAACTGTCAATCTATCTTTGGAAACCTTGAACCCCGGAGCAGATTTCTCCTCTTTAGATATAAATGTTCTGCTAGGCATCCTTTTCCAAAATAGGCCAGTCTCATCAGCATTGAAAACTTGGCTTGGTAAATATCCACAACCATCAATGATATGTTTTAACGTTTTTGGATATAAAGATGCAGCTAATGTATCAGCACTGGCTGCTTTGCCTGTAAAATTTATATTATGTAAGTTTTGGCGATGTTTAAACTTTTCAAACCATCCTTTACTCGCTTCGAATTTAATTTCGCCTAAATTAGATGACCCAGGTTCCTCCTTTTGTAACCGATTAAATACTAGTAACGCTTTAGTTCGAATAACAGCAGCACTAAGTGGCATTCTCTTTTGATTTTGATCTTCAATCCAAAAGCTTAACACTTTTTCTGTTTTCCCTATTATTGGATTTCGTGGTTTTTTTAATGTTTTTGCAGCTAGCGATGTAGAACAAACTACTGAACTTTTAATTTTTTCGGCATTCAATTTAATCCTCCTTATGCTGGATTCGTTCATATTGTGTCTCTTAGCTAAAACAGACATTTTTTCGCCATTTTCTAATTGCTTCACAATTTCAAGTTTTGCCTCTAACGTCAATATTTTTCTTTTGCCAGCATTTTCCATTATTATATATAAGGTGTAGAAATTATTAAAAACCTATTAAATCAAAATGAGTATTAAATCAAAAATCAAAAATTTTATTTATACTTACTTTATAACACTTTTTAATTGATGTAATAATTTTTTATTACGGTTATATCTAATGCACACGAATAAGATTTTTTTGAATTTAATACTAATATATTTTTAATTAAATAAACACTTGTATAAATATCTATTAATTAAAACTATGTAATTTTACATCCTAATCCTAACCACATCAGTAGAAAAATGAAACTGCCTTTATTATTTTTATATAAAAAATACAGTGCATCGAAATACGATGAATCACTATTTTCACTACCATATGTATTCGTAGTTTTACGGGATTCACCATAAAAAATTAAATTGACATGATTTTTCTTGTTAAAATAGACAAAAACAAAAAAAAAACCGCGCAGCTACGAAATGTTTAGCGCGCAGATCGAAATTTTGGTATTAAAGGTTTGGCCGCGCAATTGCGAAATCGCGCAATGAAAAACCGCGCAGTTGGAGGGTTTACTTGATTGTAGTTCGCGTTGTTAATCCTGAAATAATTATTACACTTTATAAATTTACCTCTATTGTCTTGAATCCTCTTAACTGGCATATTGCAAATTCGTGATCATTTTTTAATGTATTGATTGGTTTGCGAATAAATATCTTTCGTTTGTCTCGTTGCTTCCATCGCTATTTTTATTGGTTCTGATACACGATCTTTTAACTTGGTTTGATCGTTTTTTCTTTCTACTCTTTCTTCCATTGTGGTTAATATTTTCTGTTCTCGTAAGATTTTCGTTTTCTGTTTCATGTTTCTTTCGACTGTTTTCTTTTCCGAATTTTCCGTTTCTTTTTCGTCATTTAAATATTCTTAGTTGCATTTTCTTTCTGAATACATCTCCTGTACATTCCTCTTTAAACTCGAAAATATCGGTTCTCGGCTCCTCATCTCCGGTTCATCTCGTGTGATTTCGTACATTGTCGATTTTCTCAAATATATTTTTCTGTTTTATCCGTAATTTTACTTTGCAACTCTTGGTTCATTTCTTCTCGGAGTTTTTCCATCTCTTTACTCGTACTTGTTTTCAACTGAATTGTAATTTTTGTTTCGGGTGATTTCGCGTTATTTCCTTTGTCAGTTAACTTTCCAATTAACTTATCATATTCTTCAGCTTTTGTTTCCAAGCTTTCTAATCTTGTTGTAATCATTGGTTCTGCTGTCGCTACTGTATCAAATTTTCCATCTGTTGCTGCTTTTCACTTTCTCTGACTTCCAATAAAATGGTCTATATTTTTTTTTATCCTTGTTCTCCGTTCGTTTCGGTATATTCTCAGTTTCTCTACTCGATGGTTTCCTTGATTCCAGTTTCTCGTGACTCGTTTTCTTGATTCTATCTTGGCTCTATTATTCGTCGTTTATTTGATCTCTTTATTCCTTGCCAATTATCTAAAAATAAATAACACTTCTAGTACATATTATTCTACATAAATTTCCGCATTAATTTTATAGTATTACTCTCATTGCTTCTCCTTATTTTAATTCTTTTCGCTGTGTCAACTTCTTTATCCTTTTTTTTTAAGTTTATTTTAAATTATCTATAACTTGTACCAAGTATCTATTTGCTTCGTCTAAATTATCCTTATAGTCGTATCAATTATCTATATTGTCGTATCAATTAACTATTTTAATCAAATAAATCATCACCATCATATCAACAATCGTCTCGTTAACTATTCTCCTTTATCTCTTTATCGTTTATCCAAAAAAATTGCTTAATCTCTATGCGCTATGGCCTTTTTACTTAACTACTCTCGTCTTTTATCCTAAACTTTATCCGCTGTTGCTCTATGAGTCTTTTTATTTAAATCTTCTTGTCTTTTTCCTTAAACTTTATTCGCTGTGATCGTTTTTCTTTTGATTCATCTCCCTTCATTTTTAAGTTTATTTTGAATTATCTATATCTCGTAATAATTATCTATCGACCTCGTATCAATTATCTATATAGTCTTATCAATTATCTATGTGGTCGCATTAATTATCTATATTACAATAATAAAATCATTATACTCATACTCTCATTCAATCTGTAAATTATTTTTCATATGTCTCATTGATTTAAAAATCGTTTACTTAATCCTCAGTCGCTCTATGACCTTATCATTCCGTTGGCTCTCTGGGGCCTTCGTCATCTCATTTCAACTGGCACTATATGGCCTCTAATATCTAATCATAATCATATCTCATCCGGCGCTCTATGGCCTCTAATATCTAAACATATTGTCTCATCTAATCATATCTTATTTAATCATAATAATATCTCAACTTTAATATCTAATCATATCCTATTTAACTATAATCATATATCATCTTTAGTATATAATCTTGATCACATCTTTACTGTTATAACCATATCTTATTTCAAGATCATCTCTTATCTTTAACATCTAATCATAATCATATCTAATCATAATCGTATAATATCTGTTCTCGTCTTTAATCATTATCATATCTCATCTTTAATCATTTCATATTATCTTTAATCTTAATTCTCATGTTCATATTATCTTTAATCCTAATCATATCTCTTCTTAATATCGGAGTTGAGTTTCATCAGTGACTTTTGGGTGAGTTTGAGGCCTCACATTGACTCTCAATCCATGGCGTCTTTTGTCTAGCGCATTTTACCGGTTACGCCTTCCTCACCGCCACTCGGATATTTGGTACTCGGTGTGGAATCCGGGTTGTTGTACCAAACTCCTCGCTGGGAAAACTAAAAAAACATTCCATCAGTACTCGGTGTGGGATCCGGGTTGTGTACCTCGGAGAATATAAAAGTATGGAAATGCCTAGACGTTCAATCAAGTTCCAAAAACGGTTTACTTGATTTCCTGAATAGTGAAAAGAAAAGGAAGCGATAAATGGGCGCGGAAAATTTTCTCAATAAAACTATCTAAAATCTGCCCGCTCTTCCGTCAGATTTCCGGCACAATTCGGCCGCCCTGATCTGATCCTTAGTAGGTCCTTTCGAGTATGAACCATTTACCGGTTAGTTCACATCTCGCCTACCGTTTGGTGTCCTCGATACTCGGTGTGGGATCCGGGTTGTGTATCGAGTCCCGCCCAGCAATAAAAATATTCATTCGATACTCGGTGTGGTATCCGGGTTGTTGTATCGAACGGTTCAGCGCCACCAGTCCCTTGGCTGATAACATCCTGAACACGACAGTCCGTAGCTGTTCTCTGGTGCCTCACCACCAGCTAGGGAAAAAAATGTCTCTAGGTACCTTTACTAACTTTTCAGCTTTCTTACCGGTATCTAAATCATGCGCATTTTCAATTTTTATTTTTATTTTCGGTTTCCCCTTCACTTTCCCAATTCAAAAATTGTAGTAATCGCGTTGGTTTGTTCCCCAAAGAGGTGATCAATCTCTCGCCAGAAACTCCCCAACATTTGCGACGGTACCTACTACCTTCCTCTCCTCGGGTTGATCAGGGTTCTCCATCGGAATAAGCGTACTATCGTTATGATAGCTCGGTTTTAAATCTTACTTTCCAGTATCATTTCCATATAATATAATATAAATAACACTACAAAATACACTAACAAAATGATGCATCGAAACTTTTACCGTACCTTATGTGTGATTTTTCAGCTTTCACTGTTTAAGTTGTGTTTTACTTGTCCACTCAGAATTTATTTAACGGCTTTCATGAAGTTTTCGGCTTTTTCCGTATGTTTTACACCTTTCGGTTGCTATTGTTGTCTCATTTATTATTATTATTAATCTCAACTCATCGTACTTGTTTTTAATCATCATTTTCCTTTGGTTTCTAACTGTTATTCTCGTAATTCATTATTATCTCTAATCATTTATTTAATAACAAGCATCATCATTTTATTCATCTACGCTCATTTCTTATAATTCATTTCATTTACACCTGAACATTTCTTTTTATCTACGCCTAAGTTTCTCCATCATCTGGATTATCTTTTCGTCAATTTCTCTAACTTAATCGATTATCTGTTCTCGATTAGTATCTAATTTGGCTTTACTTGGCCTCATGTCTTTTGTAATACGTACAATCAATTGTTCGTTACTTCCGCTAATATTTCTCATCTCATAGGGGTAGGGGTTCGAAATCGTTGCAACCTTTTCCGTTAATATTTTGGGTTTTGATATTTTGATATTTTGAAATTATATGGTTGTTACCCAGACAACCCCATACAAATATTCTTCGCTTATCACTCGGCACCCGTTGCTAAGCAACGTTGGAACTGTGTTCGAGTGGGTAGATCGTCCGCAAAAAGTGAGCGTTATTGCTAATGCTATAATTGACCGAACGATCTCTGGGTCCAACGAGCTGTCGATAGAAGACCTGTGCTCGCTTTTGATTTTTAGGTCCCATTATTCTCCTATCTCTGTCAAATGTTAACTTATACTCTCATATCATCTATCTTTATGTCCATTCGCTTGGTCCTTCTTATTATTGTCCATGTTGATGATTTTTTATGGTCTGTAAACCGTTGGTTATGTTAAGTAAACACAGTACATCTCTTACCCTTATCCTTATTATAACTACAATGTTCCCTATTATCATTACTAGCATCATCATTGTTACTATTATATATATTACCTTTATTATTATTTTTATTACTATAACTACCATTATATTTATTGTTATTACTACTATAATTATTACTACTATTATTATTATCATAATTTTTTCATCATTACTACTAATACCATTATTATTATTATTATTATTATTATTATTATTATTATTATTATTATTATTATTATTATTATTATCATTATTATTATTATTATTATTATTATTAATATTATTATTATTATTATTGTTATTATTATAATTACCGTTACCCTTATCATTATCGTTATTATTATTAAGATTTTGTAGGGATCCGTCCTTATTCTTCAGCGTTAAAATTTTTTATTGATATTCAACATTAGCCGTAGTCCATCTATATTTTTCGGTTTTCGATAAAGTATTTTTGTAAATTCGAAAATTTTAGCAGCGTTCCGCCCTTATTTTACGGTTCATCCCTATTCTACCGTTTTCGACAAAGTATTTTCATTGACTCGGAAAATTTGAGCAGCGTTCCACCCTTATTTTACGCATTCCATTTTTACGTTACTATTTTTGTTAAGTATTTGAATTAATTCGGAAAATTTGAGCAGCGTCCCGCCCATATTTTCCGCCTCAACTCAAATTAATTTATTTTATTCTTATTTAAAAACATTATTTTTCATGATTTTGGTCGTTCGGATTAATCTTTTTGCGATGGCTATTCATTTTAACTGTTGCAACGATTTCGCAATTTTTCCCGCTACCCGTTCCCTCTCTTTGTCCTTAAGATCTATGGATGTTCATTTCATAGTTAGTGAGTGCCCACTGGACTACTCGGTGTTAGAGATTTTGAGCCGATTGTTGTTAAAAATTTATGTTAATTTTACAGGAAACGGATGGTGAAGGAGCAGCCAATAAACTACTCATTTACCCTCCAATTTCCCCTATGTACGGATAATATTGACGTCCCAGCTCCTGCGTTCCGCACGCCGGAGCCTTCACGGGCACGAACTATTGGCGATTTTACACGCACTTACACAGTTCGATAGTGTGTTTTATTTTTCTATCTTGCGTTATGTTTTGGCTGTGGGCCACCAAAAATAAAATAATAGAAAAAATAAATTACCAAATGAATTAGGCAAAAATCTCGACGCATAAACTGTATATTTGGCATTCATATAAACAAATTTTAAATCGGGCATCGATGTACATAAACCAAAATAACATAACTGTAGATTAACAATCAATATACGGATTCCAAGATGAAGTGAAAGAGGACATACAGTCCGGTCATAATCACACATAAAAAATAGTTAATAGTCTAAGAATCATTAGTTCATTGTTAATCATGAGTTCAATATTCTGTCACTTGGGTATTCGTCTCGCTGATGCCTTGAGTTTCTTGGTTTCTGATTGATTACTTTCTTCAGCAGGTTCTGATATTTTGACGATTCGATATCTGTTGTGTGATTTGACTTTGAGATTTTGTTTAGTTTGGGGAATTTACTTCATTTGATATAGAACTGATTAGATACCGATTGTTTGGAAGATTGGCAGTCTTAGTGACTGTCAGCTAGAAGGGTAGATAGAATGTTTCGTTGAAGACTCCTTTTTTGCTTGTGTATTTAGGTTCTTGGGTTGTAAATTGATATTCTAGCTTTTGGTTGTTGACTTTTTAGCATCTTGAACTGGGTGAGGTTCAATTGGATTCTGTGGATAGATGACTTGTTATCATATTATCCAGTCTCGATTGTTTGATGATAATTGATCGGTTCGGGATTATTCATGATTCTTTGAGGTTGGTTTGAGTTTCTTCTTTTCAGTTATCAATTTTGGCTGTTTGTTCTCGATTTTCGGTTCTTTTTGTTATTTTGTAGGGTTTCTAAAGATCATCCATGATTATTTTAATATTGTTTCCTTGATGGGTGTTTACTTTTTCTATTGACTTTCGATTTGATTTTTTAGAGTTCTGAGGGTTTGAACGATCCGTTTTTCTTGTTTTAATCCTTTGACCATTGGGTATAATAGGAATTGATCCGTCCGTAATTGGTATCCCTTGGCTTCTCATATATCGGCATATTTGTTTGCAGTTAATTTTTGCATTGATTGATTGATTGTGGGGTTTTTCGACCTTTTTCTAAGGGATGCTAGGTTGTATATATGAGTTTATTACTGCTATCCTCCTTCTCATCGCCAATATCATGCTGCTTTCGCTTTCCTTGTTTTTATAACAATTTTCAGGTCCTTTAATAGGCTGGTTATCATTTCTGTTGATTTTGGGTAGTTGTTTGACTTTCTGTTTCTCTCCTTTCTTTATCTCTTTTGCTTTTATTACTGTATCTGGTTTCTCGTTTCTGTGATTTGTATTAACTTTATTTTTGCATCGCATATCTTCTTTGTTTACCTTTACTACCATTTGCAAGATTCTTACGGTATTCCATTTTGATTGAGTGCATTTTGTAGTTCAGTCTCATCATTTTTTGTCTTGTCGTTTATTGGTATTGTCTTTTGTAATCTCTCTTTACTGATTCGATTTGTCTTTCTTGTAATCTGGTTTTTGATTTTTGAGTTGGTTTTGATTTGTTCTCTGATCCTTTCCTTATTCATATACGCTGTTGAACGTCAGTCTTGCTTGAAATTACTATTCCGTGATATTCATTTTGTCTCGTTTGGCTGCATCTGGTTTCCCTTGCAGTTGGTTGTTTTTCTTGCTTTATTCCTTGCTTTAATTTTGAGTCTCTTCATCTCTTTTGCTAGTTTTATTTCTTTGTCTTTTTCGTTTTTCCATTTAACTCAATCACCACAAATTTCGTTTCTCAGTTAGTTGTCCTTTGTTGTAATTCGTCAGTTTCACATTACTTGATTCAGTTTTTCATCAAATTATTCTCCCTTGTCTTTTTCGTTAACTGACTTGATATTTCATCTATTTCTTCGATGGTTTCGTTTTGTGTTGGTAATTTCTTTACAATCGTGCTGCTTTATTAGGCTTCGATCATGGGTTTGTAATCGTTGTTCCACATTTTCGTCTTTCATTCGATTGTTCTGGATTCTCTCCAAGTTTACTCTTGTCTCTGATTTCATTGACGGCTTCTGTATCTCTTAGTCGGTTTATTTCAATTTCTGATCTCGATCTGATTCCTGGTTTGAACTAGTCTATCTCTGCTGGTACATTTAGTTTTCGGATATTGGGCATCGTCGCTATAACTGCGCTTTACTGTTTGACATACTTGGTTAGCTTCCAATTGATTCGTTTCTCAATTTCAACGTAATATCGCATCACTTGTCTTCCTCATTCCGCTTTATTCGTTGTCACATCGTCTGATTTTTAATTTGTTTTCGCTCCTCGACTATAATATTTATATACTACTTTTATATATTATCGGATATTATTATATTCATTCCATATAATATTTATACACTACTTTTATACATTACTATATAAACATATCTATTATATAAATTATATGCACATTTCTAACTATTTTTTACTTTATCTCCAAAGGGTCTACGCGCAAGGTGCGTATCCCTCCGCATCTCTCATCAATTACTGGATATATATCGATCTCACTTGGCCACTGGAGTGGTGAAATTAATGACGGTGGTTGTTGCATCCATATCATACTTGGGTATTGGTTCACATTTTGACTTGCTTTGTTCTCTCGATTTTGCATTTTCTGTGAGTCCATCATTTGGTTCAAACATATTTTGTCTGTGTTTTCTTCATCTTTTGATCTTTTCTGATCGTCTACGTTATTTGGCTTTGATTGTTGTCTTATTTCTTTGTAGGCTACTGGATTTTGCTTTTTATTACTATCTCGGTTTTCTCCCTCTTCGTTATCTTCTAGGGTCTCTTTTATTGTCCGTGAATTTTATTTCTCCTCTCTTTAACAGGGCTTTTATCGTCCTTGGTAATGCATACTCGGAATTTATTGCTCTTTTTAGTAATATATTTTCTTTGCTTTCAAATTTGTTTACGTCTATAGTTTCGTTATCGGATTTTCTTTTTCTCCAATTGATCAGTTTTGCTGCTGCTTCATCGTATCCTCTCCCGATTGCTCCAAGAATTGGGTTTAAATTTTGTCCTATTATTTCGATGTCTTCTTGAATTGCATTTATCGTAACGAACTCTATTGCTCTTGCTTCTCGCGACATCATAATGTTGGGCTCAGAGCAAAAATAAAAAACAAAAATTACAAAACCAATTTAAACAAAAAGGTGAAAATTGTATAAGTTAAAACAAAATAATTAATGTCGTTTGGAAATTGTCAATATGGCTGCTGTAACATAAGCACTCACCACAAGAAGATATCAAAAATAAAATAAAAACATATTAATTAAAACAAATTAAAAATATAACAAAAATTTAATAAAACAAATAATTAATTAAAATTCGGAAAAATGCCTACAGATGCAGAAAGAAACATACGAAAAATAAAATAAACTGCCAAAACCTTGCAAAATAAGGTTTAGAAAAAATACAGGCAGAAGAGGCGACCAGAAAACAAAATAATGGGGTTTAAAAATAATATTTTAAGAAAATAATAATAAAAATAAAATCCAACAATAAAATATTAATATATCAAAAAATAAAGAAAAATATATAAAAAATTACAAAAATATTTTGAAATAAATAAAATAATTAAAAAGCCCTAAAAATGGCGAAAAATCGCCCATTGGTCGCACACAGGCACAGAAACACTATATATACGGCAGTCATTTTCATAATTTCTAACCGAATTTTAACAGACTTAGAAATTTTAGTCCGGCAGAAAATTTTTAGAAAATTTTTAGAAATTTTTAGACTAGCAGTGAATCATTCTTAGACAAAATTTTGCATGCCAATTCATGTCAATTTTTCCAATCGGGTTGTAAGTATTGTTTTCTTGTATAAATATATATTTCGAAGTCTTGTTACTTTGATTTTATTCTGGATGGTCGTGGAATCTTTTGGTGCCACCGACAAATCCCCCTAAAATCTTATTTATAATAAGTATTTAAATAGATGGTTCATGGGACCGACCGTGTGCCGGCTAGTGGGTAAAAACCCTTAGTTGAGCTCGTGGGTCATGCCTCGTGAACCCCTCGGCAGTTCGCAGTCGGTTCTGGCTTTGTGCACAGGACCGCTACGCAGGGCGCCGTTGTATACTCGAGGCGGCTGCTGAAAATGTGGCCGGAGCGAGTCGAAATAAAATTCGGGAAGTGCGACTTTAGTTAAGCGGGAATAAAGTTTTGTAGGGAAAATTTAAAACTTTGTCAGAAAATAAATCAGAAAATCAAATAGGAAAGGATAGGATAGGCTAGGAATGTAAATTTGAAAGTAGTTTTCCAAAAGGTTGAATGATCTAATCTGACAGAAGAGAGGAATGTTTATTGAAGTGATCGCAGAGGGTTATAATTACTTAAAATCATGGGAAATGCACCGGGAATTAAGGAATTGTTGATCAAAATTCTAATATAGGGAAAGATAAAGGTAAATTAGGAAAAATGTAGTCGATTCCGTGATTAAACAAATGAAATAGGAAATTTACCTAAAATTAAGGTAGGAACGCTGCCCAAATGTTTGAAGGATATTTTTATAAATAATGCGTAAAGATGACAAATAAGTATGGAAATTGTCGGAATAGACGAGTAAGGACCAGAATATAGAAAGAGAAAGACGTAAGACCTTCCATCGGCAGTCCAGAACCCGAAAGCGAAAATATCATGGGGAGTAGTTCTAGCAATGGAGCTCACCTGCTCATGAATTTTCAACCTCTATGTACATTACCAACATGGAAATCACCATGGGTACATAGATGGGACAGAATAATAATCTTGCTGGCGTTTAGGGGTTAGATGCACAAACAACCCTAGAAAAAAATAAATAAAAGCCAACCCCATTCGCCAACATGATTTTTGGGGGCTCAGCCGGGATGAAACTAATGTCAATTGGAAAGTCAAAAATAAGTGAAACTTAATATTACAGAGAGTTTTAGCAATGAACCCGCAGCCAATAGTCGAGTAAAAACTATGCCGATAGGATCGAAATAAGGATAACATGAACCTGAAAAGAAAATGCGAGAATGGCAAAATACCAAAAGTTAAATCATTAGAATAAATATGTCGGGATGACATTTTAAAAATCGATAGGGGACGACCGAACAAAACGCTACAATAATAGTATTACAGGCAACTCTTAAAAAATTGAATAATAATGTTAATAAAAGCAACAAAGGGGTAAAAGTATCGATAATTAAAAATTGGAGTAATAATTACAATAATAATAATAATAATAATAAATAATAATAATAATAATAATAATAATAATAATAATAATAATAATAATAATAATAATAATAATAATAATAATAATAATAATAATAATAATAATAATAATAATAATAATAATAATAATAATAATAATAATAATAATAATAATAATAATAGTAATGATGGTAATAATAGTGATAATAATAATGGTAATAATAAGTAATAAGTTTGATGAAGTAAAAATATGGAGTGAGAATATGGAATGATTGGGTTTAAACAAAAAATTAAATTAGCAGACAAAAATATATAAAAAGACAACTATAACAATAAGAATTAAACTGACGTGAAAATAATAGCAATAAAAACGATAAATAGAGGAAAATAGTATTAGGAGTAAACGGATGACGGAATAGAAAGACAGCGAAAAATATCACAGAAAAATGAATTTCAACAACAGTAAAAATAGAAATATCAAAATGAAATAAAAGAGAATGAATAGAGTCAATGATGATATGTGAAAAATAAGATGCAAAGAATAACTTTATAATCCGAAAGTCGAATAACGAAAAATACAAAATGAATAAATATCGAAACAATGAATAATATCATCGATAAATAAATGGCGATAATAGAAAACAAAAAATCAAAAAATAAAAGGGGTAAAACCACTAATTATACCAAATGAAAAAATACAGAGACAACGAATAACAGTCGAATGAGAAAATTAACGTCATTTAAGACATACAATTGTAAACTACAACCCAAAAACAGTAATTAATCGCATTATGAAAGACTTATATATGAATGGAAAGGAATAAAACATGAATGAAGGACAAATAAAAATTGGAGCGAATAAAATCAAACACAGTAAAGAGAAAGTATTGAAGAGCGCAAAACAGTTGAATGAATGCAGAGACAATGTCAATAAATTAAAAGTTACGCGGAACTCGCAAATGGAAAATCAAAGCCATAGAAACAATTAAAACTATCATGGATAAATTGTAACGTGGGAATAACAGAAAAAAGTCGAAAAATAAAATCTAAACAACGAATAATACCCGATACGCACAATAAGGATGATTATGGTCGGTATTCAAACTGATATTGTTAAAATATATAACGAACAGCATAGAAGTCAAAAGTAAATTACAATAGTGAATGTACAAAGTAAAATGATAAAATAAAATACAAGACAATAGAAGTGTCAATGAGGGAATATAAAGATAATAAAACAAAAACAATAAAATGAAGGGTAATGGCAGTGAATTGCGACAAAATATCGAAATTCGAAGTGTTTAAACAGTGAATAGCATAACAAACGCGCATAGAAAATAAAGAATGTCAACACATAATGAGATTAAATCAAAAGGAACGGGAATATCGACAAACGAAATAAAAAAGGAATGAATAAAAATCGTTGAATTATATACAAAATAATAAATATCGTGAAAGTAAATAGTATAACAACTAAAAGTAGCAAGTGTAAATAAAACTGATGCTGGAAAATAGCGAAAAGCACCAACATTGAATCTGAAAATACTCGGAAAAATTTGAATAACAGTAAAATAAATTAACATTCAGTGACAGTAGAGAACAACGAAATTACAAAATAAAATAGATATACATCAAGGAGGGAGCATTAAAATGAAACTAATAAGATAATGAATAACACCAAAATGGCAAGAACGTGTCGAAGGAGGTTGACCAATGCAGAGGCTAAAAAGCAATACCAGTAATAGACCAAAAATTAATAAATAAATTAATTAATTAATATCGAAAAGGGTGAAATAAGAATACTAATCATAAATAATAGCAAGTTTGAGAAATTGAACGGAGAATAACATAGTTGAATGTTATAATAACGGATAATTAATAATATCAAAAAAAATCATAAATTGAAATCGGAAAATATTGAAAAGAGGAGGTGTGTGAAAAGACAACCAGTGAGAACTTAGACCAAATATCAAGGGTACAGAGAAATAGTAAATAAAGCCGACCTAAATAAGCAATATCACGCGATAGAACAACAAGTCAAACAAATAATAGGCGCGGTTAAAGATGAGATTCATAAAGGAGTAGAATACACACACGAATGTTGTATTGGTCAAATAAAGTGAGAATATAAGTGGTTATGCTCCCCTGTGGTCACTTCAGTACTGTCGACAATGTGCTGAGACAATGAAAACTTATGTACTTTGTAAAAATGACAGTAATAACACACAAGCTAATAGAATTTTAGAACAAATTAACTCTGACCTAGATCTTTTTTCACAATCTCCGCACTCCTATGAAATTCCTAACCCTGAGACCAAAGAAATTTTCACTGTCTATAACAACCTTGATATAGCAAAAAAGAGGGTCGAAATAATTATTGAAGAGGATATCCTCAAAACTAAAACTCAAACTAACGATGATATTTCTATGTTTAATTCTAATAATAATTATATTAATAATAATTCACTTTTTAAAAATATCCTTCTTTCAAACGAGTCTGTTGAAAACTTATTTGGAGACACATCGGATAATGATTCAGTCATTTCAAAATCACATAATAAAAATAATCAAAACTTTCTAAAGAAATCTGTTAAAATTAATAAAACTATGTTTAATCTACGTAACGACGGCTATTTAATATGTATTGGGGGAAAATGTGAAAAAAAGAAAATCGGGATACATAATATAGACAACATTATCGAACATCGTAAGTCCAATCATTCTGACACAATTGATAAAAACACCACTTTTTTATGTCTACTTTGTGAGGGATCAGTTAAACGCAAAACAATACTACTGAATAAAATTGTTCAACATACAGAGACTTTTCACTCTGAAAAACATTTCCCTGTCACAAGAGAGGAACTTACCATCAAAAGCAAAATACTTGAGTTAGTAATGAATACTGAGGGAACCCTCAACTGTAGATACCCAAATATTAAAAAGCATTGCCAAAACGACTTATCCTATAAATCTACATATGCACAGATAGTTAAACACATAGAAAAAAAACATAAAAGAAAAACATGTAATATAAATGAAATCATATGTCACTGTGGCGAAATATTAGAACATCATAATATCATAGAACACCACAATAAACACATGGGTGTATTACCAGTTGAAGACAAATTAAGAGTGATACCAGATGACATACCAGTCTCAGTTAAAGATATTGGAAATGACTGACTAGATCAGCATTCTATCAACCTTTTTTTGCATGCTTTTGTTGCCACAAAGTCAACAATTGTTATACATTCATACACTACTGAAGCCCTCATCAAACAGAATTTCAAGACATTTTTTGAAACTTTTCCTTTTTGTCAATACTCAAACTGGAATGAGATTATTTTACCATTTAAAACATCAACACTTAATTGGGCGATTTTTTATTTTAATAAACTTAAGTGTCTTGCTACAATTATAGATCCTTTACGCCCTCACAGCCTACAAAAACATAGAAAAATAGCCGATACGATACTAGATACAATTAAAAATATCCAGAATATTATATACCCATCTAATATAAATTTAACTGAATTGAATTATCCAATGTGTGCCAACACTAATGAAAGCGGCTTCTTTATTTGTCATATTATTCAATGTATTTCTATTGATCATAACTATATTACTATACCTAATATATCTGAGATTAGGAAAAGTTTAGACAATCTTATTAACAAAGTTATAATAGATAGGGCTCCTATTGATAATATATTAAAATACACTAATATACTAAACAATATTAAAATTCTTCAAAATAATAACTCAGAAAACCCTGATGAAGGTTTAGCTGAAATTATCCGTATCCACGAATGTATTTTTCCTCTTAAACATAAGATTAGAAAAACTGACCTTAATCCACCATCTACTAATATCAATAAAAAAATTGAATTAACGTATAAACTTAGATTTAATTTTAATATTAATTATATATGTACGATTAATAAAATTTTTAATAACTCTATAAATACATTGTCTCCGCACCCAGACAGGATAATAATGAACTTCGAAAGAGAGATTATTATAACTAATGATATTAAATTTAAATATAATCTTCCATATTACCCTGAAAACTTTATTCATAAACCTACTACTATAGATGAAATAACAAATACCTTTAAAATTGTTGACTTATCTTCTTCACCTGGTAAAGACCAAATATCTTACCTTGACTGGAAAAAAATTGACCCTGATAATTCAATTCTTTGCTCGCTCTTTAACAATATCTTATTTAAATCTTTCACCCCCCTTATATGGAAAACCTTTAAAACTAAGCTAATAATTAAGCCAGGGAAAGAAAACAGCAGTCATGACCTTTCTTCTTGGAGACCTCTGGCAATCTTAGATACCTCCTATCGTCTTTTCGCAACTCTTATAAACCGTAGGCTGCTTGAATGGATAAAATTAAATAACCTTATTAATATTAACCAAAAAGCTATAGGATGTCCTGATGGGTGTGCTGAGCACAACTCTGTTTTATTATTACTTAATGAAAGAGCAGTTCGCATGGGGACTAATATTAATATTGTATGGTTGGACCTTTGACGAAAAGTAGTCGAGTATTATGATTAAATGAAGTTGAATTAATAAAAGTCTATCAGTTGATCCTTCCTGCGCCTATATCTCTATATATGAAATATGAATATTTATATGTAAAAATAGAAAAGTGATGAATTTAGAAAGTTAAAAAATGAAAGTGTCCCGATCATCCAGAATAAAGTTCAAAAAAGGGGTAAAATACTTTTGAGCTACCCTCGGGTAGTCCGTCTGAAGCCAAATCGGGAGGGGATAACCGATCACCCAGAGGAGAAGTATAGGACGACCTTCCGGATAGATTTGCCAAGTTGAGAAGCTACTGTGGTAAGGCTGATCACATTACCGTTGCAGTGGTGGATCAACGAAGTCGTTTTGTATTTTAAATCTGGGGGGTAGGCGAAGAATTCTCGAGGAGGCAGAATGAATAGCGCGCGTGTAAAGAATAACCAAAAGAATAAACAAAAAAAATAAGAAAGGACAACAACGAAGAAATGATTAACGAGCTCGAATGAAGGATAGATAAAACCTGAAAGAACAGAACGATCACGAAGCCGGCAGGAAAATGTATTAACAAACCGATGATTATCGATCCGTATTAAGGAGACGAATCTTAATCGTAATAATGGCCAAGTCGAATGTGAGGGACAGGTATTACCGGAACCTGATCTCAACTCGGATTAACGAAACGTGTGCTAACAACAGAACTTAGTCCATTCGCATTACTTCAGCTCAGACTGACTTCGTACTACAGAACATTGGTTCATTCGCATTACTTCAGCTGAGACTGGCTTCGCATTACAGGACATTGATTAACTCGAATTACTTCGGCTGAGACTGACTTCGTATTACAGAACATTAGTTCATTCGCATTAATTCAGCTGAGACTGACTTCGCACTACAGAACATTGGTTCATTCGCATTACTTCAGCTGAGACTGACTTCGCATTACAGGACATTGATTAACTCGAATTACTTCGGCTGAGACTGACTTCGTATTACAGAACATTAGTTCATTCGCATTACTTCAGCTCAGACCGACTTCGTATTACAAAACTCGGTCCATTCGCATTACTTCAGCTCAAACTGACTCCGTACTACAGAACATTGGTTCATTCGCATTACTTCAGCTAAGACTGACTTCGCATTACAGGACATTGATTCATTCGCATTACTTCGGCTGAGACTGACTCCGTATTACAGAACATTAGTCCATTCGCATTACTTCAGCATAGTCTGACTTCGCATTAATAGAACACGGTCCCGTCGTATCAAGTTAACACTATCTCAATCCATATTAAGAGGACATAGTCCGATCATGTAAATGAGCAGAGTCTCAAATCATACTAAAGGAGCATAGGTCTCAACGAAATAACGAAGCATAGTTTAGACTAGGTTAAAGAACGTAATCCACAAATAAAAAAGATCATTAAAGGGAAATTGGATGAAGAAATCGAAGAAATTATTGAAATAAAGAATAAGAAAATACCCGTGCACGAGGAATTGAAAATATTGTGTAAAAGCTATAGCAGATAACGATGTTAAAGATAAAAGAGTAGGAAAGCGGAAAACGATGTAAATGATGATAATTATTGACAAGAAATAACGAAAAACGGGAAATATAGAATAAGAAAACGAAATGATAAGACAAAAGATGAAATTGGGATAAACCAAAGGAGGTTAAAACAAAGTGAGATAGATAAAACGATGAAAGATAAATGAGAAAGGGGGAGAAATAAGAATTATTAAAGGATAAATAAAAAGGGATTGCGAAACGCAAAATGAATGAAAATAAAATACGGCGGGTAATAGTACTTGGGAAACGGCGTGGTCAAACGAACTGTTAAAAATAAATAATTATTACGACTATATAGATAATTGTTACTACCTCACATAGATAATTAAAAATCGACGCAAAACAAAATCAAAGAGATAAAGAATACTGATGGGAATTATAATGAAAAATGTGACGAAGCCTGCGGAATACAAATTATCATAAGTACGAGTAATATAACCGAGATAATTCGGAGAAACAGACAATATGGGAATCCTGAACAACGAGGATAAGTTAACATTGATAAAAAGGTCAAATGAGTAAAGAAAATCTAGATGAAATAAAAGATGGTTAAAAGCAATTATAAAATAAATACCGTTGGTTGGAATTAAAAATTAATAACGCAAGGAAAACGAACAATAAAATGCTATGTGATTTAATCATTGTAATGTACGATTCATAGATGTTTAATAAACAGTCGAGAGGTGATATTTTTTTATTCAGGTAAATCAATCAAACGAGACAACAATTCAGTATAGACAACAACCAAGCCAACAATTTAGTATCGATAGTGACAAAGAGATTAACCCCGTATCGACAACAACCAAGCCAACAATCCAGTATCGATAACAAGCAAGTCAATAATCCAGTAGCAACAACAACCAAGCCAATCAAGAAATAAAGCAGCAAGACGAGATTCGTAAACGACGATGAATAACGAGAATTCTGAGAAATATTGTGATTACTACCAAAGACCAGGTCACAGATCTAGACATACCGCAACAAGATGCAGAGTACCCAAAATAAGTTTCCAGTGTTGGCAAGAGAATCACCTCCCAGCTGCGTATCGTACAAGAAGAAATCATGATCAAAATAACAACACCGAAACGCCAGAAAGCAAGTCAACCGAGATGCAGAATGAGATAAACATCCCTACAAGAATGTGTAGCTATTTGCCCGATAACCAACCACACACGGAAATCAATCAACAATCAGAAATAAATGTACAGCAAGACTGGAACACGTTGAAGATCACCGAAGCATTAGAGGCAGAAAAACGGTATAGTGAGATGGGAACATTTCAAGCATATATAGAAGAGGAACGTTGGAGAAGAAGGAAAGAGGAGTTGTTGAAAGCTGACATAATAAAATTAACGACCAATGATAGCCAAGTAAAAAAGATTAACGAAATGTGGGAAAAACGAATAAATGGGGTACAAAGAATCAATATGATGCGAGCAATTGCAAAAAAGGAACCAAGTATACAAAGAATTCCACAAATAAGGATTGAAAGCGAGATAATCGAAAGAATGGAAAACGTGAATTTGAATAATGAGGATCACAATGAACCGGCAATGGGAAGTGATGTAAATAGAAATATCGAAACAAGAAATCAATTCGAAAATACAATGTTTCAAAAGAACTGTAAATCACTAATAAACGAGGAAAATGAAAAGAAAGCGAACACCAATGAAGATTATACAAAACGAATAAACGAAGCTACTGAAATCAGAAGAATAAACCAAACCAGGAAAGACAAAAGGAGTGAAGAGAAATTCAAACAAGGATATAAAACTTACGATAACGCTATCAGATACTGTAATAAATGCCGACAACAAGGTCACAATGAAAGCGAATGTTATAGAAAGAACATAAGTCCGACTTATCAAAGAAATCGATACACGAAAAATCAACACTATCGCGCAAAGTTATGTTATGAATGCAATGAAGTAGGGCATTTAGCAAACAGCTGCAACTATGTATGAGAGAAATGTCATCAAAAACAAAGTATTACAATATCACTTCTGCGAACTCAAAAAGCATCATCGAAATAAAACAAATAACCTAACTTCAAAAACAAAATATTACGTATGTGACAAACAGGATAATGATAAAAATGCAATAACAAGATAACCAATCGTAGAAAACAACGAAACAACTGAATATATATATATATATATGTGTGTGTGTATGTGTTATATGGGTATATATGTGTATATGTGTATGTATATATATGTGTGTGTATATATGTCACAAACTTAAAAAAAAAAAAAAAAAAAAACTCAACGACAAAAAGTGAAACAAACAAATCAGCAAAAATGGAAACGATCAAACAGGAAAATGAACTGAGAAAACAAAAGCGGTGTAATGAGGTAGTTCAGAGAGTCAGAACCTCTCCTAAATTATAACGAATATAGATAAAGGGAATATGAGTGTATATAATGTATAAAATTGTTGGGCCAGAACGTAAACGGCCTTCAAAATGTTTAAATGGATCAGAAACACACACGCAAACACAACACGCAATTCAAATAAACCCCAAAACACCAATTAAACCATATAAAATCTGAGAAATAAAAGAATTAAATATAAATTAAGAAACATAAAAATAAATTAAAATAATAACAAAATGCACCAAGATCCGCACGATACCTACACAAATACAACAAGAAAACACGACAAATTCGACGAAATTGGAAAAATCAATTAAAGTTCATTAAAGCAAGATTTAAATCGAAAAATTTGAATTAGCAATAATTCAATAAAAATTCTAAATAAAAAATTATAAAAATAAATCGAAAAATAATAAAAATAAATAATAGAATTTGCTAGAAAAGAACAAGGTCGAATTTTGTTTTACTGCATCAAATTTCACACGTCATACAAATAGGTATATATACTGATCCATTTTCACATTTAACTTAACCAAAAAAAAACCATTTTTAAAAAACACACCGTGTTTTCGAACATTTCAAATTATTTGAATCTTGTTTAAATACTTTAAATCTATTTTTTGAATTTTCAGAATTTTAGGTGAGGATCATTGATTTTGGAACCCTCTTTCCACGCCCCGTGTCTTGCGTCTCTGTAGAGCTCTGCTCGGACGTTGGCGTGGGAAGAGAGGCATTTGGTTTATTGTATGAATTTATGCTATTTTTATGAATTGGAATGGTAACTTGTTATTTTTTTTTTTTATAATTAATAAACATTATTATGCATAAATTGTTTCATATATATATATAACTTATTTTATATGTTTAAAAGATGTCGAAATTTTTCCGGCCCACAGCCGAAACCTAATGCAAGTAAATAAAATCTACACACAACTCAGATTCGTGTAAGTGCGTGGAATATCGCCAATGATCTGTGCCCGTGAAGGCCCGGCGTGCGGAACGCAGGGTTGGAACGTCAATATTATCCCTATAGATGAACTGAGGAATAAGGAAGGAGTCTCTGGCTGCTTCCTCGTTTCTCCTTTCTATAAACTCGACCAAAAATCATATCACACACGGCTCAAAATCATCTACACCGAGTAGTCCAGTGGGCACTCAGTAAATACAATATGAACATAATGTGCGCCTAAGGCTTATTAAAGGGAAAGGGCACGGGGAATAAACTAAATTGAAGTCGTTGAATTATTATTTGAAATAAATTTGATAAAATTATTAGTATAATTAAAATAAATTTACTTTTCAAAGTAATTGGGTAGAAACCATTAAATAAGTAACTCGTTAATTCAACAGTAAAGTAATTATAGATTAAAAATTAAGGAAGATCAAAGTAATTCATTAAATCATTATAATTTAAAATTAGGGTAATTATTGAACCAAAAATTGAAACCGTTGATTAATATTAGTTAAGAGTTATGGGTACAATTAAATCGAATTTACGTTTTGGGAACAAAGCAATAGAAGTTATTGGATAAGTAATTCGTTGAATTAATCAAACCAGAGTAAAGGCTAAAGTAATTGATAAAATATTATAATGTAAAAGTATTGAACAAAAATAGGTAAATTAAATTGTTATCGATTAAAAGTGAACCGGTCAGGAAAGAAAAATAAGTACCGTATTGATTAAATTCCATTAATATAATTGCTAAGACAAATTAGAGTAGCCATGGTTTAACCAACAAAATTTTCTTAATGCAATTCGGAAATTAATGCGAAAAAATATAAAATCCTTGTTTAATAAAATCGATCCGTTGATTAATTTAATAAAAATTGTTGGTTAAACCAAGCGATTCATTAATTTAAAAGAACTTGAATAAACTAAATTCATTCTCGGATGAAAGTCAAGTAGACCTTTAAGGAAAATAGAATAAAACTTGATTATCGATAAAAATACTAAAATGATAATTTATTAAATTGAAGAAATTGGCGATTTGACAAATTATGAAAAGAAATAGGTAACGCGAATGATGGAAATTTAATCTAGGTTATTATTAAAGCGACCCTTCGAGTTGAATAAAATAACTTTCAGGTAAGAGTAGCGGGATTTATTAAGTAACATAAATCCCCAAACGAGAATAACATAACAGCATAAGATAATTTATTAGTTAAAACAAAATATCATAAATTATGGAAAATCAAATTTACCAATTCAACCGACCACAAGTTTAACGATCAGACTATGTTAATGTTACTTGAAATGATTAAATCATGAGGGCTTACTACACGAATTTCATCATAAAAAGTTTCCCATATAAATTCTAAGTGTAAAAGATGACGCCCACTCGAGAACCACGACGAATTTTCCTTAAAAATGGTAAATCAGAAATATTCAACTTAGCCGAACATATAGCTCACCATTTCATGAATATATGATCTTGAAAGTGCACCTGTCTAGAATAAAATGAATTAGAAAATTACCAGTAATAAAATAAACAACATTTGATTACCATCATTCCCGTCGACATAAACAATTCACTGTGATCGAATAGTGACTGACTTTCACTTCCTGCCATTCAATTCAACCACCAGCACATCCGTCAATATATTCATCGCCGATAATAGAATATATCATTTGTGTTCGCTCAACAAATCATGCACTCATCCAACATCCTAGGTGAAGAGTTAATCCCTCAATCCATGGACATTGCAGAAGCCCCTCAGACGCGTAAGTTTAAATAACTTTGCTAATCCTCCATGATTATGTACGAGCCTTAGATGCAACCCAACATCAGATTCACGTCATCCGCGGGTAAGAAGTCCCAATTTATAAGAAGATGTTCCAAATTAAAAAGACACCGATCGAATACGTCACCCCAATAGTACATCCTGATACTCCCGCACCAACTAAATCCCAAACCATTGAGTTAAGCAGGACAACCAAATTTTCACCCATCAGAAAATACCTGCAGCAATCCTAATTGATCTACGACATCATGCATACACTATTAACAAGTTCTACGTGAGAATCAGAGTCCCAACTACCCAAGAAAATTTGTTCAACGTGTACTAAATCAAAATCAAATCATGTGAGAATTGCGATATCGAAGCGGTGACCATCTCACGCATTTTTCGTCTAAATTCTTCCATCGAATGGCTAGAGCGTTATCCCACAGTCAACTTAAGTATTTTAATTGGTATAAGAATTAAACACTAAGTACAGATTTTGTAACCATTATAATTGTTTTATCTGTCAAATAAAGTGAACGGTGATTATTAAAAACACTCTAGTTCAAAATCTAACCCTATGTAAATGTCCAATTGTTTAACTATATATAAATGCTTAATTAGTTAACCATATATAAATGTTTGATTATTTAACCCTATATAAATGCTTAATTGTTTAACTATATATAAAGGTTGAATCGTCTAGTTAATATTCCATAAAAATAGACCACTTCATGCCCATTCTATCCAGAGAAGGATGAATGTTCAAAAATGTCTTGAAAAGTTTTCTTGAAAATTATTTAGTTAATTTTCTTTTAACTCATATTGATGGTTGAATTTACACCTACCTAATTGAATCATTCAAATGTACACAAACTCGAACGGTTGGCAATAGATAAATCCATTCAAGTTAAGATGATCGACGACTACATTTTGTCACTTTTCAACATTGAGCATTCCTCGGATGGCCCGTACAGCAGGCAGACGCATGACCCAGTAGCTTAAAGTATCGTTTTCTTCTAGATTCCAACTGCATCATCAGACCGGGCACTAACACGCGTTCAACTTCGAGTCCCTTAAGTTTTAACGTATGTGGGTTTGAATTGATCCAGTCTCTTCCTTAAACGACTAGAAATTTTGTACAATTTGTGAACCACAAGGTAGTCATCTCACTATAAATTATCAAAAGAAATCTTGAATGAAAACTACCAACCTCACTAAGTCATTTCCATTTAGGAGAAACCGGAGCTATGATCGAACTCCCTGCCCATGTAGTGGAACAGTGGAGGCAGGCATGGAATCGGGTGTATCAAGAACGATACCCTTCCATGCCTGAAGATGACCAACCGGAAGATATAAACCCAGAGGAATTCATGCGGCAGTTCCGGAAGCCGTTCGACGAGCCTAATCCTTCTCAAGATATCTTAACTCAGGCCCAGGAGCTCCTGGAGGACCTCCTCCAACTCCAACGTCAAGTCGAAGCAGATGTGGCAAGGGCCGCAGCACACCTGGCCAACGTTCAAGATGACCTGATGGCGGGACGGTTAGCCAGCAGATATCCACCCTCTCCAAGACCGATCCGAAACTTTAAGCGGCCGGTATTCGTGATCCCGGGATACGCTCCGGAAGAGGGGATCAAACGATTCTTCACGGAGGAGTAAACTCTATTGATTTGAGCATTTATTATTGCTATAGTGACATCGCGATTGGGTTTAAAAAACAAAGTTTTTCTGTCTCGTCTTTTTATTATTATCATAACTTTCATTTTCTAAAATTGTTTGAGTAAAACTGCTCATATTTGTATTAGTCGTCATCCAATTCACCCTTACTAATTTAGAAATGGATCCCGTAAAGTCATTACAAAACGAATTAACCCGAGCACGACAGACAAACAAGGATCTTCACGATCAACTCATACACATGGTCCGGGAAATGCAACAACTCAAGGCGACGTGGGTAAACCCCACGAGGGTCAAGCCACTGTATCAAAAGTTAGCCGCGGCCCAGAAGGGGTGGGCCGAAGAAAGACAATTGGTGACAAGCCTGAAGACCCAGATCAGGGGGCTAGAGGTAGCGTTGTCCGCCAGTCAAGAGGGGGCAGCGGTGACCTACCCTCTAGTTTTCGCCCCGGCTCAATTAGCATACCGTGAAGCGAACCCGACCCCATCCGCAATGCCAACCCCTGTCGAAACCCCTACTCCAACAATTTCCTCAACATCTAGTCGACGACCTGGTCGCAAGGAGCGAGCTAAGCGCCGAGCCGCTCGACTCTCCAATCAATGCATTTCTTAGATAAATAAACTCTTGTCAACTATATTGTTTTTCAGTATATCTCTCATTACATTTATGTACTAGTGAGGTTTTAAAATAACATTGTGAGGGATTAAATAAAACCACCACTTATTCTTGTCTTCTCAAACTAACGCCAATAAAACAGCTGGATAGACGATAGAAATTTAAACGCAAGGGGACCAAATAATTAAAAGCGAGCACAGGTCTTCTATCGACAGCTCGTGAACCCGAGGATTGTCCGAGCAACTATAGTATTAGCTAATGATACTCAATTTTTGCGGGCAGTCCACCACTTGAACACATTACCAACGTTGCCTAGCAACGGGTGCCAAGTGGCAGTTAGCATTTTTTGTATGGCGTTACGGGGCAACCATGGAATAATTTAAAACAAATGACGAAACCCTGTAACCCACCATACAAATTTGGGGGCTCAGCCGGGATTGAATGATTTTCGTGTGCAAACAAATGAGAGGGGACAGGTTACAGAACTATCTTTGCAAATAGAAATGTCGCGACGACATTTTACCAAACCCCGGAGAGATGAAATATAGAGTTCAAATATTGTAAAGATCGATTGTAAAAATTGATGAGAAATTGTAAAGATCAATGAAAAACGAACGACCTGACTACAAACAACCATGCTGACTACAATTAAAACAACCAACCCAGTGATACAACATTGTTTTGTAAAAACCCTAAAGAAACAAATTATGTTAAAGTTACACAGATATCAACGCTAAAACATTCAACATCCACTAATACTTGACGATACAACATCCGGTAAGTACCAACGACACTCACAAGACACATAAGCAAACAACATATAATTAAAAGGGCAAAATTCGGGATAAAATGAAAAGGGGTAAGTAAGGGAAGTGACGATGAACGGGGAAAGCAATAGAACCAAGTAGAGAAAGTCAACGATAAGAAAATAAATTACAACGAGTAATGACAAAATAAATATTAAAAGACCAAGAATTGAATGAATTTAGTTAATTAGTATCTAAATAAATTTAATGGGTAATTAAAAAAGATTTAATAATTTTAGAGATGGAACCAACAAAAATTATAGAGAAATTAAAGGGCATCCTAAATATCGAAAACGACAATCTTGAGGAATTAATCAATAAGCAAAAATTAATTAAAAGAGCTAAAGAAGATATATCAACGACTTCAAACCTGTATTCCGATGAACATTGCATATTAATAAAATTGATCGATATTGATAAAGATGTAACAACCGAAAGAATCTACGAAATTCTGTCCATGAGATTGGAAATAACCAAATTCGGAAAAAGCTGGCACAAATTAATGGAAAAAGTCAAAACTATCGAAGACGAGATTGCAACAACAATGAAAGAGCAAACCAAGGCTTATTTGGAATGTTATGCGTGCAAAACAGAAGAAGCACGAGTAATGGTGATACCTTGCGGACACCTGAGTTATTGTTATGGATGCGCACAAGAGTCGCACTGCATGTTATGCCAGCGAAAGATAAAGGAAAGACTAACTGTTTACTTTCCGTGAATTGTTATGACGAAATGAAATAAATGTGTATTATGTATTACTTGAATTAAAATATAAAAGAAATATGCAATGTTTGTAAATAATAAAACCACCCGACAACGATAAATAAAGGTAATAGACCGAATACATGAAAGCCGAAGTAAGGAAATAATTAAAACACATGCACAGAGACACAAATATTGGACGGAAAAATTTCGACAACCGAACTTCCTAGAGTATAATTCTTTTTGTTTTATTGATATTATATTTATCGATACTATATTGAGATAGGACGAGGAAAAATGGTTAAACCCGAGCTATCTAATGATAGTACGCTCACCCAAGGGAAATCCTGATCAACCCTACTGAGAAAGGAACTGGTAGGCCAAGTCGCGTATGTCAGCAAGTAACCGGCGAGAGATTGATCACCTCTTTTGGGGAGCTTGTTGATGCGATTACCACAAATTTTGAAGGGGGAAGTGAAGAGATAGACCGAGAGGTGAGAGAAAGAGTGTACACGGAACAGAATTAATAGTTTTGATTAAAGGTACCTAGAGATGACTTCTTTTTTCCCTAGCTGGTGGTGAGGCACCAGAGGACAGCTACGGACTGTCGTGTTCAGGTTGTTATCAGCCAAGGGACTGATGGCGCTGAGCCGTTCGATACGAAAACCCGGATCACACACCGAGTATCGAACGATTTTTTTTTATCGCTGGGAGGAACTCGATACAACAACCCGGATCCCACACCGAGTGTCGAGGGCCAAACGGTAGGTGAGATGTGAACTAACCGGTAAATGGTTCATACTCGAAATGTCCTACTAAGGTCGGATAAGGGCGGCCGAATTGAGCCGGGAAATCCGACGGTCAGATAAGGGCGGCCGAATTGAGCCGGGAAATCTGATTGCAGAGGCGGACAGGGATTAGAAATTTTCCGCGCCTATATTTAATCGCTTCCTTTTCTTTTCACTATTCGGGAAATCAAGTAAACCGCTTTTGGAACTTGATTGAACGTCTAGGCATTTCCATACTTTTATATTCTCCGAGGTACACAACCCGGATCCCACACCGAGTACTGAGGGAATGTTTTTTTTATTGCCCAGCGAGGAGTTTGGTACAATAACCCGGATCCCACACCGAGTACCAAATATCCGAATGGCGGTGAGTAAAGCGTAACCGGAAGAATGCGCGGCCAAAAGACGCCATGGCTTGAGAGTCAGTGTGAGGCCTCAAAATACCCAAAAGTCACTGATGAGCTCAAGTCCGGTGAAACAATGAGAAATAATAAGATGAATTAGATTAAAACGGATATGAGTAAAGATGAAATTGACAGAATATGATTATGATTAGATATTAGAGGCCATAGAGTGCCGGATGATTATGATTAAATATTAGAGGCCATAGAGTGCCGGATAAGATATGATTATGATTAAATATTAGAGGCCATAGAGTGCCAGATAAGATATGATATGAGTAAAGATGAAATATGATTATGAATAGATATTAAGGTCACAGATGACCAGTAAAAAAGTTAAAAGCCGAAGGCCGAAGAGCCAACGGAAATTATAAAGGGCATAGAGCGCCAGCGATTGAGGATTAAGCAAATGAAATTTTTGGGAGACATAGGAAAAATAATTAATGGATTGATTGAGAATATGAATATGATGATTTTATATTATTGATATTATGATATAGATAATTGATACGACTATATAGATAACTGATGAGACTATATAGATAATTGATACGAGATTAATAGATAATTGTTACGAGGTATAGATAATTAAAAATAGACTTAAAATGAGGGGGGTGAGTCAGATGAAGAGGACCACCACGATAAATGCGAACAAGGGATAATAACGTATATAGTATGGTAAATGGAGGAGAAATTAGTATAGAGTATAGAATATTGGAGTGTCATTTATTTTTAGAGAATCAATAGCCAAACAAAGCAATCCAAGTCAAGTGCAAAGCAAAGCAAAGGAGAAAATATTTCAGAGCAAACGACAAAGCAAAGTGATAATAAAGAAACTTGAATAAACGAGTAGAAAAGAATTGGTAATAAACGTCAGAGTAGCTACGAGTAATAAGCAACCAGAATTTCAAAGCAACCAAAGCAAGAGAAGAGAAACCAGTCAAGTAAACGAATAACCGTAAACATTGATAGCATTAGCAACCACACGAGAAGCAAAAGCCAAGAGAATAGAGAAAAAAGTTTATTAAAAACAGAAGAAAAGAAAAAAGTTCGTCACAGCAGAAGTGTCAACACCAGAGTATCAACTACAGCAGCAACAGGAACCGGCACAGATAGTGGATTGACCGATTTTGAATTTAATAGCAGCGAAGAGAACGAATTACGTAATATCGGAAACCCGTTAGCAACAGTAGAATCAGCAAACGAAGAAGATCTAGACAACAATCCAAACATGACGACTTCTATAAATTCTTCAATTCCGGATGCAAATACATTGTCAAATAACAACAACGTGATAGTGGGAGAATTCAGAGAAAAGTTTAGAGGAGAACCGTTCGACGGCAGCCTCAACAAATTGGATACATTCATAAAGGAATTCGAAGTGTATAAAAATATCTGTCACTGGACAGATCAAAAAGTAAAAGAGCGACTGCCTTTATACTTGAAAGGAAGCGCACAAGATGTATTCGTAGAGGAAGCGAGAGATGTAACGAAATTGACAACGTGGACAGAGATTAAAGAGTTCTTAATAAAAATATTCGGAATAGAGAAAAAGGGAAATAGGAAGATATTGGACTTCCTACATCGAAAACAAAGACGAGACGAATCAAATGCAGTATACGCATGCGAATTAAAGAAATTGTGTAAAGAAGCCTTCGGAGAAACAGATTTGCCCGAAGATAAAATGGTAGACGTCTTCATAAGAGGAATCAAAAGGGAAGACATACGAGCCAACCTTGGATGCTTGGCACCAGAAACGTTAGATAAAGCAGTAGCAATCGCAAATAGATGTGAAGCGTTATGCATAGTATATAACCCTCCAAAAATTTTGTTAACGTTTAAAATTAAATGAGAAAGTGAATAATGAGTATAAAAATTAAGATAAATGAATCAAAACTCTCAGGAAGGCGTAAACGTTCACGGAGATGTGGGAACGGCAGAGAATTTCGTTAACGAGTACAGTAAACCCAGTACAAAACAATGAGCTGACACCTAAATGATGCTGTAAAATACGAATTATTATCATGCGTCGAACATTTAAAAACGACAAGAAGAATTATTAGAATGGGAAGATAAATTGAAACGCTAAAAACACAGAATCAGTAACAAAGAAACGAACTTCAAGGGCGAACGCAACCGGTAGAAGTAGATCAGCAAGAGGAATGGACAGTTTGGCTACTGAATCAAATAAAAGAAACACAAGAACCAGACTCGTCTAGTAGCGAAAAAAAAATGACAAGAAATGTACTTGTGTAGAAAGATTAACTGTAGAAATGTAGAAAAAAATTCAAAATCAAAAATATGTAAAATACGATATATAAAAATAAAAAGAAATCAAAATTACGTAAAAGAGTAAAAGGATAAAAGTAGAAAATACAAAGAAAAATATTGTAGAAGATGAATCCAACAAAAGGCATGACGGAAATCAACGAAATTATCAAAATAACCAGGAAACAACCACAAATAAAACTAGAACCAAGATTTTGATGCGGATTATGTACAAAGTTACTAAAAGAGCCAATACAAACGGAATGCAGATAGAGATTGTGCACCGAGTGTATAATAAGCTTAACATTAAACGGTTCAAAGAGATGTCCTGACTATGGAGACACTAAAATAGAATCCCTTAAAGAAACTCAAGAAGACCGAGCAACCACCAAAGAAATATTATCCATGAGAATAAAACGCCAAAACGAACCGTGCGAGTGAAAAGGGAGAATCAAAGACACAAATTACCATATGAACAAATGTAATTATAAAAGAAAACCATGTGAAAGATGTCAAACCAGTAACAAAAGGTGAGAAAAGTGTCTGTAAAAAAGGGAAAATAAAATGTGAACACTTAAACGACCGAAATGTGGAAACAAAAATAACAAAAGCATGTGAATATAGAGTAAGAAAAGGTCGGTGGCAAATTCAGACGAACATGTCCAAGTCGATGTGGGTAATAGAAGAAGTAGAGCTAAAATAGCAATTGGAAAGATGCAGCCAAAAGAGAACAGAACGCCCAATGGTAAAAATGGGATTTAAAACAAAAAAAAATTTGAAAGAAGAACTGTTACAATAGCCACCGAAGCTCCCAAAACGATGAAGCATGATGTGGAATTATGTGAAAGACAATGTGTTGTTAGTAAATGTATTGGTGGAAAAGACGGGAACCGGGGGATATCAGATTGAGTACGCCGAGAATGTAAATTGATTATAAATACATATATGTATATATTGTAAAAGTATGACCCATAAATATTATAAAATCTATACTGCATAAAATTAAAACGATGAACACCGCAAAAGAAAAATAAACTGATTGTAGAAAATGAAAACTGAACATATGATAATTGATGTGCGAGTCGATATTCCAACGTTAATGATGATGAAACTAATGAACAACGAGATAAAAATAGAGCAATGTTGATTAAAAACGATACCACCAAAACAAAAATGAATAAATAAATAAATAAATAAATCGAATGGAAACAAAGATGGCAAAACATAAAATGATGATGAAACAGTTGAGAGAACTAACCAAGAACATTTACAACCATCAAACAATTAAACTTCACGATAGAACGAATTGCAAAAAGTATACGAGAAAGACATGGCGGAAATGAAGGAAATGATAGAAAGTAAAACGGAAAGCGATGTCGGAGCAGCAAAGAAAAGGTACATTTTGCAACAAACATCAACAGTACAAAAAGCGGAAACGGAAAACTATAAATGGCAAGCCGAGTGGTGAGAAAATAAAACCAAAGAAAAGAACGAACAAGTAAACCAGTTGAACAAAATAAAAGAGTTCAATAAAGCTCAAGAAATGAAATTAAAGTATAATAAAGTAATGTCAGAATTGAAAAACCAAAACAACGGTCAGTTAGAAAACGAAGTATATGAGTAAAGCGAAAGATTGATAAAAAAGATAGACGAATTAGGAACGATGAGAATCGAATATCTTGGACAAGTAGCGAAAACTGCATACTACGAATACCGAGAGAAACGAGCAAATAAGAAGAGAGAAAAACTCGAAGCCCAAGTGGAGTAAGTGTGAAACGTACAAATAAGAGTGAGAGAAGAACTAGTAAACACAAAAAGAGAGCAAATCGCACAAATAACTCAATGATCCAAAGTAATGGGACAAAGCGAAAGAGCCATAGAAGGGCTGAAGAAACAAGCAAGAACTTGGAAGAGAAAATACCAGGAAACCGCAAGAGAGCTGAAGGAATTTCCGCAAAAGTAGACACCTCTGAATGATTGGAAAATGTGGGAACAACTCGAAGACCAGAGGAAGATTATCAACAAGATACCAAACCAATTAAAGAAAGATGAAGAGAGAGAAGAGGATTCAAAATGGATCTTAGCAATTCGAGAAAACGAGATAACAGTGGCGCAAAGAACATCTAAAAAACTATCAAGATTAAAGGAACAAAATCAACTGTGAGTGGAAATAGAGCAGTCGCGCTCATAACATGATGAACGAGATGTGGTAGGATATAAGAACATGTGTGAGAAAAGAGACAAATTGAGAAAGTGAGAAAAAGGCAAAATGCACAATGGGAAAATAAGAAGGAGGCACTTGAGACGAAAGTGAGAAACTTGGAAAATGATGTCGAAAAGCTCAAGGCCCATGAAAATACTAGAAAAGGAAGTAGAGTATCTCATAGAATAAGTAAACTAACTATCTTATATGTTGGATGGAGAAATGGCTAACACACAAGAATCGCGAGAAAAATGAAAACGAAAAAAAAAATATATATATAATCAGAAAATATATAAAAACCAGAAAAATGTATAAAAACTCATAGAAAGATAAAATTCATAAAAAACGGAAAATCAAAACGATAATAAAAATAAAAAAAATCATGAACATAAAAATGGTAGAAATATGAATAGTCAGATAGAACCAACAACCATAGAAGTAGAGTCCGGCGAGACCTTTATCAACGAAATTGTAAATATCAAACTCATCAAAATTGAAGTAGAGAACGAATTTTCAATACCTATGGAATGTAAAATCGAGGAATCAGCGGAAACAAAAAAATAACGAACAAGAAGAGATGATAGAAAACATGAGAATATCAATGGAACACAAACCCCGGGAAATAGACAGTATTACGAAACAGTGGTTCAGTCTAGAAAATTGATTAAAACGTTAAAAGAGGAATGTCTCATTCTGAATAAACAAAAAAAAATGTAGAAGAGGAAAACGAATTACTCAGGCAACAAATGGAAGTGAGTAAAGGATTGGAAGAAAAAGGGGACGAATTAAAAAACGACGAATTAGTAGCTAAATGGGCAAGATATGTACTGGAAGAACAGAAACTAATCGAATTCAAAGAAAGTATCAGAGAATGAAAAACAAAATTGAACCGGGCTTATCAAGGACTCGAAAAATATGCAATAAGGCAAAATAACAAGATGCAAAAATTAAATGAACAAGCACGAGTGTTAACCAAGAATAATAGAGAGTTGAGAATAATATTGGAAGAAAAGGAAAAGTATATTACCACGATACTTGAAATGACAAATCGATTAATGAGAGCGGAGTTGATGCTGAGGAATAACCCAACCCCAAATAATCGAGACGAGACCAAACCCAGAGTAAAATAATGCGAAAACAAAAAGTGTGTACAAGTGTAAATAAACAAAAGATGAAAACTCTGTAAATAGAAAAATGAACTTACACCCACCAACAAATCAAACCCAAACCCTCAGAAAAACCAAGAAGCCCTCTACTCAATTAAAAAAATCAAATCAGAGCTCACCCGAATGCAAAATTATCTTCTCCGAAAACCCTCATGTAAAAATCTCAATCTACATCTGTTACAGAAAATCAATCAACTCTCACAACTCGAAAACACCCTCTCACAAATATCAATACCGTCATCTCACCCAACTCCTGAAAATCCGAAACCAAATAAATTCGAACCTTTAGAAAATCCAAGAAGCCCTCTACTCAATCCAAACAAGCAAGTCAGAAGTCATCACAACCAAAGAATATCTTCTCCGAAAATCCCTATGCAAAAAACCCCAATCCACACCTATCAGAAAATGAACCAACTCTATCTTCTCCAAAACGCCCTCTCGCAAATATCAATACCGCCATCTCACCCAACCCCTGAAAATCCGAAACCAAATAAATTCGAAATTACAATACTCTGTTTGGGAATCGTCTAAATCGTTGTCCTCATCCTTGCAATAATCTGCAAAATCATCCAGACCGCGAAATCCTATCAAAATCTCAAATTAATCGACATCGGAGAAGAAGAGAACAAAACAATCAAACTACTCGTTTCGAAAAAACCCATCAACCCGAATCCACAATACCAAAATAACTCAATAATAATCGATCAATTCCAATCGCAGTAATCTCACCCAGATCGCGAAATCTTACAGAAGATCCCAAATCAATCAACACCGAAGAAGAAGAAATCGAAACAATCAAACAATTCGCTTCGTAAAGCCTACCAACCCAAATCCTCAATATCAAAATAACTCTGCAACAATCAATAAACTCCAGCTCATCGAATCTCTACCTAAACCAATCAACCAAGAAAACGTCTCAGACCCCAGTCACAGACACTAATCACAACATGATTCGACTGGCTTTAGCGAACTTCATCTTGTGTGTGTAAATAAAAACTCACTAATAGTATTGATTTATGTATAAACATCCCATCACCTTAAGTGATGTCTGCTTATAACTTGTAAATTGACATTTCATCTGTATAACCTTTTTCTTGTGTTGTATAAAAGTATTGTTAATGGAATGAGAATGTGTTGAGAAATTGCGGGGCGCAATTTAAACGGCCCCGGGAGTGGTTTGTTGGGCTCAGAGCCAAAATTAAAACAAAATTACAAAACCAATTTAAACAAAAAGGTGAAAATTGTATAAGTTAAAACAAAATAATTAATGTCGTTTGGAAATTGTCAATATGGCTGCTGTAACATAAGCACTCACCACAAGAAGATATCAAAAATAAAATAAAAACATATTAATTAAAACAAATTAAAATATAACAAAAATTAAATAAAACAAATAATTAATTAAAATTCGGAAAAATGCCTACAGATGCAGAAAGAAACATACGAAAAATAAAATAAACTGCCAAAACCTTGCAAAATAAGGTTTAGAAAAAATACAGGCAGAAGAGGCGACCAGAAAACAAAATAATGGGGTTTAAAAATAATATTTTAAGAAAATAATAATAAAAATAAAATCCAACAATAAATATTAATATATCAAAAATAAAGAAAAATATATAAAAAATTACAAAAATATTTTGAAATTAATAAAATAATTAAAAAACCCTAAAAATGGCGAAAAATCGCCCATTGGTCGCACACAGGCACAGAAACACTATATATACGGCAGTCATTTTCATAATTTCTAACCGAATTTTAACAGACTTAGAAATTTTAGTCCGGCAGAAAATTTTTAGAAAATTTTTAGAAATTTTTAGACTAGCAGTGAATCATTCTTAGACAAAATTTTGTATGCCAATTCATGTCAATTTTTCCAATCGGGTTGTAAGTATTGTTTTCTTGTATAAATATATATTTCGAAGTCTTGTTACTTTGATTTTATTCTGGATGGTCGTGGAATCTTTTGGTGCCACCGACAAATCCCCCTAAAATCTTATTTATAATAAGTATTTAAATAGATGGTTCATGGGTCCGACCGTGTGCCGGCTAGTGGGTGAAAACCCTTAGTTGAGCTCGTGGGTCATGCCTCGTGAACCCCTCGGCAGTTCGCAGTCGGTTCTGGCTTTGTGCACAGGACCGCTACGCAGGGCGCCGTTGTATACTCGAGGCGGCTGCTGAAAATGTGGCCGGAGCGAGTCGAAATAAAATTCGGGAAGTGCGACTTTAGTTAAGCGGGAATAAAGTTTTGTAGGGAAAATTTAAAACTTTGTCAGAAAATAAATCAGAAAATCAAATAGGAAAGGATAGGATAGGCTAGGAATGTAAATTTGAAAGTAGTTTTCCAAAAAGTTGAATGATCTAATCTGACAGAAGAGAGGAATGTTTATTGAAGTGATCGCAGAGGGTTATAATTACTTAAAATCATGGGAAATGCACCGGGAATTAAGGAATTGTTGATCAAAATTCTAATATAGGGAAAGATAAAGGTAAATTAGGAAAAATGTAGTCGATTCCGTGATTAAACAAATGAAATAGGAAATTTACCTAAAATTAAGGGAGGAACGCTGCCCAAATGTTTGAAGGATATTTTTATAAATAATGCGTAAAGATGACAAATAAGTATGGAAATTGTCGGAATAGACGAGTAAGGACCAGAATATAGAAAGAGAAAGACGTAAGACCTTCCATCGGCAGTCCAGAACCCGAAAGCGAAAATATCATGGGGAGTAGTTCTAGCAATGGAGCTCACCTGCTCATGAATTTTCAACCCTTATGTACATTACCAACATGGAAATCACCATGGGTACATAGATGGGACAGAATAATAATCTTGCTGGCATTTAGGGTTAGATGCACAAAAAACCCTAGAAAAAAAAATAAAAACCAACCCCATTCGCCAACAATAATATAATTTAACATCGTTTTTCCTTTATTGTCCTTTTCATTTAGAGTTGATCCTGTTTTTAATAACTCCCTCAGAATTTTCGTTGACATATCTCTTGACACCTCAATCATCATGGGTGTTTGTCTTTTCTCATTTCTGATATTTGTATGTTGTCCACATTGGTTCATTGCCTCGATAATTTCCATCGTTCGTTCTTCGTTTTCGCTTTCTATGGCATGGTGTAGTAGTTTATTACCTGCTATGTCAATTATTGTGAATAATATTTGCATTCGATTCCAGTTAAACAATTCTCAAGGCTATTTGTGTGCTGGCCCAACAATATCAATCATGAACAAATTTCTTTAATTTAATACGTATTTTACTGCGTCAATCGCGAATAATTTCTTTAATTTAATATATTCAATCACCTAAACACCTAAATGGTAAAGGATAAAAATTTCGAAAAAACAATTAAATATAAAATCGTAAAATTACGAAATAACATGAATCAAATTATTATCCTGAATTGTAATATACATTGAATATAAAATTGTAAAATTACGAAATAACATGAATCACATTATTAACCTGAATTGTAATATGCATTAAATATAAAATTGCAGAATTACGAAATAACATGAATCAAATTATTATCCTGAATTGTAATTTTAGGTAACTTGTACCGTTTCCATGAGGAACCCAAAACTTTGAGTGTATCTATGAATAGCCGCTGCAGTGAAGGTGTAACAAGAAGGAATAGAAATAAACGAAATGGGTTTTTGAATAGTATGTCTTCGATTCATAATTTAGAAGCGCACATCTTTCATGACAGCATCCATGTCGGTGTAATTTCGGATAAGAATTGTTTTGCAGATTATACCACTCCATTCATTTCAAAGACGGTTTCGATATGATTCTAATATTTCTTGTCATGAACTGAAATTCTTCAATAATCACTTTAGAACTACTTTCTCAACTCGGAATCTCCTGACACAGTTAACCTATTAAAATCAAGATCCATCGTTAATGAATTGCTCCAAAAAGTTGCAAGCCCTGAACATCGAAGTTTAAAATTTGTCGTTAAAATTAGTTGTTAAGATTTACTAATATCGAGGTCATACAAATTTAATTATTAAAATCATAATTTTTACATAGTTATCCGACATTTAATCTTTTAATTAAAGTTTCATGAAAAATTAACACTATTTACCCCATTTTGGCGAGTTCGGGCCACGAACGATCTCCTCACCCGACGTCTTGGTGGTATTCTCATGGTCGAAGTTTCGGTGCATATTCCCTCAAAAATTAAGAAAAATTGAAAATTACTAAATGAATGGCATCACCGGATCTTCTTATGGAATCTGACTGTCCGGGTATGCATGTAGGAGTGCGACGCACCACGTCCCGTTCTGCATCTAATGTGTGCGAAGGACAACCTCAGTATCGATTGATTTATTTTATGTAAATGTCAAGCTCGGCGATGGGGCGTTGATGCATGTGATTGTGCCTATCGATTGGTTGGCGATAAAAGTCGGAATGGTTGTTTAGAGTAAGTTTTGATTTTCCTCACGGATTATTATCCAGTTAATTTAGTTTCAGATTTATCTGAATTTCAGTGCTAAACACATAGATTTAACGTGCTACCTGGTAAGTTTTATTCGGTAAGTTTTCACAATAACAAGTTTTGCTTTAGGTGATTTCAGGGTTTTAAGTTTCTAAGGAACGATTGGGGTGAAGGAAAGCATTGCTCTATAGTTCCTTCCGGCTTTCGACATTATTTTATTAATACACATTTTTCAACGGGTATAGATTAGGTAAACTTATATTATGAATTTGAATTTTCATTCAGGTATTGTTTCTCAGCATCCCGCGATAAAGGGGAGATCTCCTTCTCCGATGCTTCTGTTGGAATTATTTTATAGATTCCCTGCCTGTTTCTTATGGATCTATTTGTGATATTGTATTTTTTGTATTTATTGCTGAATTTCGATTATCTAATTTTATTTAATAAAATTTCTTAGAAGATTGTTATTTATTAAATTTGAGGGTGGAAGGTGGATGGCGATCATAAATGTGGGTGAGTTTATCTGTTACCTCATATTATTTTAAGAATATTTTGATCTCTATATCTATTAAAAATGATGGCAACACTTCACCAAACTTTAGGGAATTTATGATATTTGGGGAGTTATTGTATTTACTCCAATCAATTTTTCTCGTAGCTGTTTTTGTCGAATCTAAATCGTACCGATCATTGTGATGGAATCATTGGGGATCCGTAAGGATTAGCCCCTCCTATTTTGCGTTAGAATTGAAGCTATTCAAATTTTTTATCGAAATTCTTAATGTAGATTGGGGTGTTCTTAGTTTTCCTTTTCCCTTTGCATTAAATTTCTAGACATGGTGTTTGGGGATTACAGTAATTATTATATTTGGACTTCGACTTGATTTAATAAAATTACTTCCGTGGATTATAGTAACTACATTATCATACTAAATCTTGTAGTAACCGTGATTATTTGGATTAGTCTACATTTACTTGGGTGTCAAGGTTGATTCTTATTGTGTGATTTGTAATATCTAGCTACTCCTATCATTTTATATTTATTTAAATGAGTTTTCAACTATCTAGGCTAAATATAACAATGAAAATTTATAATGAATACTTTATCGAGTTTACAAAATAACAATCTTAGTTCAGGATTAATTTAAGTTTACAACGACTATTCGAATCTACGATTTCATTTAAATTTATAACCTTACTTGAAGTTATTATTTATACGTTCATGGTAACCGCTTAATATTTATGATTACTTTAAATTCTTATCCACAGTTTAAAATTTGTGGCTATGTTAAATTTATAGTAACAGTTTGATTTAAATTAATAGCAGTGATTTCATTTTTTATTTTCTTTTTCCCCGTCCCCTTTCCCCTGGTTGACCTTAGGTGCATTGTGTTCATATTATATTTAATGAGTGCCCACTGGACTACTCGTGTGATGATTTTGAGCCGTATGTAATTTCAGTTTAGGTCGAGTTTAAAGAAATCGAGAGACGAGGAGATAGCCAAAAGACTACTTCCTTATCCCTCTCTTCTTCTATACGGAATAATATTGACGTTCCGACCCCTGCGTTCCGCACGCCGGAGTCTTCACGGGCACGAATCATTGGCGATACTCCACGCACTTACACGAATTCGAATAACATATTTGATTTTAATAACTTGCGATGTGTCTTTGGCTGTGGGCCGGAAAAATTTCGACAATAAGAAAACAATTTATGCATTATGAATAATTTATCAAAATAATATAAAAATTACCGATCCAAACATATACAAAATATCATAAAAACATCACTCTCCCCACGCCGACACCCAAGCAGAGCTCAATCGAGGTTGCGAGGATGCGACGCGGTGAGAGCTTTGAAATAAACAAACTCTCACTCACTTCGTAAAAATAAGAATGATTTTCAAGTTTCAAAAACTGATTTAACGATTAAAATTGTGTAAAAATGAATCGGTATATATACCTATTTTTGGCCCTAACCTTGTGTGTTCTTTTTGATTTAGTAAAACAAAATTCGACCTTGGAATTTTCTAGTGTATTCTAATCTTAATTTTTATTATTTTGCAATTTTATGTGATAATTTTTCTTTTGAAATTTTTATTGAATTATTTCTAATTCAAATTCTTTGATTTTTATTTCATTTTCATGACATTTCACATTTTTTTGTTAAATTATCAAATTTCGGTCAAATTTGTTACGTTTTCGTGTTATGTTTATATTTATATCGTGCGGATATTGTTGCATTTTGTTATTATTTTAATTTATTTTTGTGTTTTATATTTTATTGTTTTCTCTCTCATATTTTGATAGGGTTAATTGATGTTTTAAAAGGTTTGAATTTAAATCCGCATGTTATATTTGCATGTGTGTTACCGATTCATTTAAACACTTACAAGGCCGTTTGTGTTCTGGCCCAACATTACTTTTTTATTAAATTTTTAATATTTCTTTTACTTTTTATCAGCTTTATCGTCTAATAGGGAATATTTCATCATTTTTGGACTATTTAAATATTCCACTGTACATTTTTGTCGGTTATCATACCTAATAAACACAATTAATTTTTGTCCAAAACTATTATTATAATGATATTTTAAAATGGAAACTACACGTATACAAGTGAATAAAATGATTCTTCACAATAGGACTTGTTCTAGTGACTCGGAAGAGAAGCAGCCGTGAAAAGACAATTAAGCGACTCAGTTTTTCCCCCGTTGGCCCCAACACCAGACCATCAGTAGATTGAGGCTTGCTATTGGAAGTTAAATAAATTGTGTATTCAAAAGAACATAATAAGAGTAGAACAGCTAAAAAGACAATTGAAATAAAAATTCAAGAAATCACAAGAATATGAGATTATGCACTGGCAAAAACCCAGGCTGAATAAATATGAAATCCAGAAAAAGAAAATCAAGGCCAATAATGCTTGTGCTCTAGCAATGACCCAGGAAGATGAACTGAAAATCCGATTTGAATATCCCAGAATTTTCGGAGGACAACAAAAAAATTTGATCTCACTGAAAAGTGCTATTATTAAGTTTTTTAAAAATAAATATGATAAATTTTATTCAGTTTTGTGTAGGAAAATCAAATAAATATTGAATTATAATTGGAATTCACAAAATTAATATTCCACTAAAAGTAAAATGCAAATCACTTTCAATCCTCATGTAACTATTATTAGATAATTCCATGCAAATTTACACGCGAAACAAATAAGTAATAAAAAATAAAACTTAAACAATTAAACCATTGAAATCTTAAATTTTACCAAATTTTAATATAAAATCAATTTATTAATAAATCTATTGTATTCCATTAGCCATTTTTTGAATTTGCAAGTCTTTAGATTCATAACCGGCTTTAAAACATCCTAATGGATAAATACGAATTGTCATATTATTTAACATGACATAAAAATTCGAACAGCCTTTAAATTCAGTTTTATGAGAAGCATCTACGTTGACATTATAAGTAAGATTTCTTGCTTGAAAACATATTTCTAAACAACACAATGATTCAATGTTTGTCCGACATTAACATCGTCATTTGATTTTTGTTTCAATAATTCTGGACTTTTTAGGTCAAATTTTAAGGATTGAGAAAGACAAACTGGTGGAGGATTGTTGATGTCTACTAACACATATTTATCTGGTTTGTTTAGTTTTCCATATTTCATAGATATTTTCGCCGCTTTGCTTTTTGGAATATACGTTATATTCGAACACAATGAGTCGGTCAGTCCAATAACTCTTCTGCTAACTTCACACAACATACACACGGTTGACTTATTTAGAACAAATACAAAATCGTCCATTTTTATCATAATCAAATGGCTTACTTTTGAGAGATTTGTCTAATTTTTTTGAATTTTCATTCATATCTTTAATCAGAATGTCATTTGAAACAAATTTTATTAAATTATCATTTAATACAACAAGCGATGAATTAAATTTAATGGATTTCCTTCCAAAATAAATTTGTTCCTGTTTTTGCTGCACTGAAACTGTCGTTTTTTTAGCAGTTGTTACACTAACAGTACTAGAATTTTTAATTGAAATATATTTAATATTTAATATAATAGGATTTTCATTTTGATTAGAGGTTTTTAATATAGACTGTTCAAAATCTGATATCTTTTTTTGAGATTTATTCTCCACTTTAAATAATTGTATTTTAGTGATACAAATCAACATTAAAGCAACCAAAGTAATAAGTGTAACCAAACGGAAAATAGATTTCCCATATATAAAACGCAGTAAATAATTCTGAAAAGTAATTAAAAATTGGTTCATTTAGTTCAATATTAAAGACTAAAATATAAAAACATTATATAATAAGATAATGAAGTATAAAATTATTTTTATTGTAAAGCTTTAAATAAATAATTAAATACTCAATAAAATTTATAATGCCATACATTTTTGTTAAAATGTGTTTTAAATTAATCGAATACAACTAATCAAATTTACTTTTAAAATAACTTTCATTATTGTGTCACTTTAGAAATCGTAAAATTAAATACAGTATTGATAAAAATTTTACTAACCAACATTATTTAAAAAATTTGAATTATTTGAAATAAAATAACTTATATTAACAACATTTTAACAACAAATAATTAATTTTCAAATATTTAACGTCTTTCAGAACTAAAGTTTTCATTTAGTTTCTCGACAAAAACTACAAATAATTTTTTTTAAAAATATTAATTTTTTTAATAAAAAATGAAAGGTAAAATTAAATTCAAAACTTGTTGGGTAAAAACTGAGATAACTGTTGGGCCAATACAAGGATTTGTTTAAATGGATCAGAAAACAGCACGCAGATTTAAAATCAGACCTATCAACACCAAATAAACAGACCTAAATTATGAGGGAAAATGCAATTAAATATAGTACCAGAAACATAAAAGTAAATTAAAATAATAACAAAATGCACCAAGATCAGCACGAAATTTTTTGTTTAAATGAATTTGAAACAGCACGCAAACATAACATGCAGATTTAAAAATCAGAGCTGTTGGGCAAAAACTGATGAAGCCCATTTTTTTAAACCAGCACAATAACGCCTGTATGTTTTTGAGCGGAAAACTTAAGTTTAGAAAAAATGGAGAATTTAAAGATGTTGGACAAAGACACGAAATTGTTTAAATGGATCGGTAACACGCACACAAATACAACATTGTTGGGCCAGAACACAAATGGCCTTGGAAAATGTTTAAATGGATCGGTAACACACATGCAAATATAACAAGCAAATTTAAATAAACCTATTAAAACACCAATTAAACCCTATCAAACATGAGAAAAAAGAGAATTAAATATAAAATAATAAACATAAAAATAAATAAAAATAATAACAAAAATGCAACAAGATTCGCACGATACAAACACAAATATAACACGAAAACCTAACAAATTCGACAAAAATTGATAAATTAATAAAAGTTCATGAAAATGAAACTTAAATCAAAAAATTTGAATTAGTAATAATTCAATAAAAATTCTAAATGAAAAATTATTAAAATAAATTGAAAAATAATAAAATTAAAGATTAGAATACATTAGAAAATAACAAGGTCGAATTTTGTTTTACTATATCAAAATTAACATGTGAGGTTAGGGACAGAAAATAGGTATAAATACCGATCCATTTTCACATAAAGTTAACCATTTTTTGAACTAAAATTTTGTTTGAAAATCTATATTAAAACTTTCAATTTTAGGTGAGAAATAGTTTTATTTGGAGCTCTCTCTCCACGTCACATCCTCGCAACCTCGGTAGAGCTCTGCTTGGATGTCAGCGTGGGGGGAGATGCATTTTTATGCTTTTATGATTTTATTTGTTGGATAAGTAATTTTGTATTTTGTCTTTAATATGATAATAAATATTTATATTATTCATAAATTGTTTTATATATTTAATAAACTAAAGTAAACTGTCGAAATTTTTCCGGCCCACAGCCAACACAAATCGCAAGTTAGTAAAATATACACAGTACAGATTCGTGTAAGTGCGTGGAAAATCGCCAATGATATGTACCCGTGAAGACCCAGCGTGCGGAACGCAGGGGTCGTAACGTCAATATTACCCGCATAGAAGAAACGAGAAATAAGGAAGAGGTCTTTTGGCTGCTTCCTCGTTTCTCATTTCTGTAAAATCGACCTAAATTTGTATTACACACGGCTCAAAATCATCACACGTAGTAGTCCAGTGGGCACTCATTAAATATAATATAAACACAATATGCGCCTAAGGCTTATTAAAGGGTAATGGTACGGGGAATAAATTAATTCATTGATTAAACTAAAGTAATTTATTGATTAAGATAAAGTAGTTCATTGCTTAACGTTAAAGTAATTCATTGATTAAAATTAAAGTAATTATCGAGTAAAAATAAGTAATTCATTGATTAAATTAAATTAATTCATTGGTTAAAATTAAAGTGATTATTGATTAAATTCATTGATTACAAATAACGTAACTTATCAATTAAAAGTAAAGTAATTCATCGATTTAAAAGTAAGGTAACTCATCGACTAATAGTAAAATAATTCATTGATTGAAACTAAAGTAATGTATTGATTAAAATAAAGTAACTCCTGGATTAAAAAATAAAGTAATTTATTGATTAAATTAATTAGTTGATTAAAGGTAAAAATAAATAAATTAATCTGTTAATGGAAAGTAAGTACAAATCCGTTGCTCAAAATAATATTGACAATTCATCAAGACAAGATCATTGCTATAAAATTTAAATCATTGTTTTAAAGAAAATTAATATCATTATTAAGAAAAAGGGAAAAGTGTTAACATGAAATCGTTGATTAATTCGTCATAAAACAAAATAAAAGTGACTTAATTGGTGATAACGTTTAATTTAAAAATTTCTAAAACCAAAATTTCGGATAAAAACCCAAACATTGACCCTAAAAATCGAGAATTAATACAAAATCGACGAAAATTCAAAATGACCATAAAAATTTTAGGATGATAGATCAATTAAAGTAACAATCGAAAAATTTATATCAACATTACATAAGAGAAATGATCATGACACTACACTAATGTTAAACCACAGGAAAGGCTTACCGCCGACATCGCATTTCGATAACGCTGATAAGGTGATCCAAATATCCCCGAGAAAACGATGAATAGAAAATTCCAAATAATAAAATTCCAAATGCATGCGATTGTACAAAGGTGCCGAGAAGGAGTCCACCCCGAAGCCTACTATAGATTCAAGTATTCTCTCTAAAAACATTGATAATAAGTAGTCAACTTAGCTAAAACATTAACTTACTAATCGATTCGACTAAACTTCGGTGAATTTACTAATCGCGAATTTCTGCAAATAAAGTATAAATAATGTAAACACAGGATGTAAACTTACCGAATTGAATTATCGCCGTTCATTCATCAATACCGAAAATCTTAATAGATCAATAAATCGACCAACAATAAATCAACCGGAAATCGACTATCTAAGATCATTCCGACTTATCGAATTAATATAAAATAAACAAGTCTATATACAACCGACATACACGAATCAACATCCTGCCACGGCATTAACGATTTCCAAGTTTTCAATAATGTAGATTTTTCGGTCAAAAAGGGTTCATTCAAAAGGGCCAAACCCGTAAGGTAACATTCCATAACTCCCCTTGATTAATTTCGCAACGTTAGAGACTTAATTAATGACTATTCGAGTCGTTACCCTTAAAGAAATTTAATTAATTAATAGTTGTATCTTACCCTACTAAACGTCAAGCCGTTAGTTTATAAGTAAACTCTTGTTAAAACCCTAAATGTCCATAACCCAATTATTGTAGTAACGAAGTGTCGCTTTGTTTTTTAAAACTACTATAACCATTACAAAAATATAGGAGAGTCACGAGCTAGGATAGTTAACTAAACATATTATATCATAAACTTATAGATGAACAGTCATATTTATCTCATTTGAAAAATCCAGTAATAATTAAAGTTTCACGGAACTTGATAATGTTTAGATTTTGATAATTCAAATAGCAATATCCTAGTCATTATTTAGTCGATTATTAAAATCAAGCGGACGATTTGAATAAATTAACTTTCATTCCTTATACGCAAGCATCTGACCATGATGATATTTTAGAAAAGGACATGCCGCTCGATTGGACCACTATTCAAGTACCCGACGAACAGTGTCGGAAGAGAGCACAGCAAACCACAGAAATTATCGATGAACTTCGACCACAGTGGTCTTACCCCACCACTTGGCGGCTGTTGGGCTTCGAAAGGGATCCTTGTTGGCCCAACGAACAGCGATACCCTGCCGAAGAGACCCTCGAAAACGCACGGAACCTCCTCACTCAATGGGAAAGGGTGCAGGAACAAGTGGACCTAAATGTGGTTAAGGCGAGGATGTATCTCGCAAACGTGGAAGAGGTCATCCGCGTCGGGCGTATTGCAGAGGCCCATCCACCTCGCCCGGTCCGCGATACCCGACGGCCATTCCCAGTTTCGCCTCGGAAGAAGAACTTAAAGAGACCATTCATCGCAGAACCCTGATTTCTAAAAAACACGAACAATAAGTCATATATTAGTGTGATTAAGTTGTAAAAGAAATCTTCATTAATTGTCGTTCGTTTTAATTCTTTGCATGAATAGACCCATTTTGATAATTATGTTTGCGATAATCATAACTACTAATTATGTAAATCCGTAGAGAAATTTAAAGATTTTGTTCATTATAGCAATGACAACTAACCAAATCCTACAAACTGAATTGGATCGCGCAAGGAGTGCAAATGCGGATCTCCCTAACCAAATCCTCCAGATGACGCGAGAAATACAACAAATCAAAGCAACTTGGTCAGATCCGAAGAAGATGAAAACTCTGTATCTCAGGCTAACAGCAGCTCAAAAAGGTTGGGCGGAGGAGCGACAGCTCAATCAGAGCCTGCGCACTCAGATCAGGGGACTGGAGGTCGCCCTAGCAATCTGTCGGGAAGGGGAAGCGGTAACGTACCAACTCGTCTTCGCCCCGTCACAGATACCACGTAGAGATTCCAACAGTATCACAACCCAACCTACGAACCAATCCGCCCCTCCATCAAGTACTCGTCGGCCAGGGCGCAAGGAGCGTGCCCGACGTCGAGCAGCACGACCACCAAGCTCATCACACTGGGTTCACAAACAGCACATGTTTTCCTTGTTGATTTGAAATAAATGAGTCGCAGTCATTGTTAATTTATCTCCAAGATACACTTGCGTACAAGCGTTGTTATGAATACTCGTATCGCGTCTTCAAACCTTAGTTCTATTTCCCACAGTCAACAAAAAGCTGATCTTGAACTTTTTACACAAGGGACAGAGCAAAGCGAGCATGGGTCTTCTATCGACAGCTCGTGAACCCGAGGGTTGTCCGAGCAATTACAGCATTAGTAATAATGCTCACTTTTTGCGGACAATCCACCCACTTGAACACATCTCCAACGTTGCCTAACAACGGGTGCCAAGTGGTAGCTAGAAATCATTTTGTATGGCGTTACTGGGGCAACAATAAAGATAAACAAATTACGAAACCCTGTAACCCACCAACATGCAGATTCAAAATCGGACCATAAAACACCAACTAACCATGCTAAAATATGAGAAAGGAAACAATTAAATATAAAATCAAGAAACACAGAAATAAAATAAAATAATAACAAAGTGCAACAAGATCCGCACGAATTAAACATAAAAATAATACGAGAACATGAAAATTTGACCGAAATTTGACAATTTACGAAAAAATGCGAAAATCCATAAAAATGGAACAAAAATTAAATAATTTGAATTGGAAACAATTCAATTAAAAAATTAAAAATAAAATTGTCAAATTAAATTACCAAAATAATAAAATTAAGATTAGAATATACTAGAAAATCACATGGTCAAATTTTGTTTTACTAAATCAAAAATAACACGCAATGTTAGGGTCGTACGATAGGTATATATACCGATTCATTTTCACATAATTTTAAGCAGTTTTCAAAAACCAGTCTTAATAAGATTTTTCTGAAATCAGTTTTACTCTGAAAAAATCAGTTAACCAGTATCAATTCGTGAAATAAATGTGAGTGGAGAGATGATTTTGGAAACCTTCTCCACGTCGCACCCAAACAACATCATATGAGCTCTGTTTGATGTGTCGGCGTTTGGAAGGGTTTGAGTATGACGTATAAAATGCTGAATGTCAAATTTCAAGCAATGTCTATTATATTGAATAAAAATTTCATTTTTGCAAATGCACTTTTGTCGAAATTTTTTCCAGCCAACAGCCGCAACAACACCACTAGTTATTAAATATTACACACTCTATCGAATCGTGTAAGTGCGGTGTAAGTCCGTCAATGATTCGTGCCCGGGAGGCTACGGCGTAAGAAAATGGGATGAAAGGGGAATGGTCTTTTGGCTATTCCGCCATCACCCATTTCCTGTAAACTCGACCTAAATTATTTTCACAAATTGCTCAAAATCAAAAACCCGGAGTAGTCCAGTGGGCACTCTTAAACTCATAATATGAACACAATATCAAATTTGGGAAAGTGACGGGTATCAATGCTAAAAATCGTTGCTACCTCGATAACTCATGACTAAAACGATAGAATAATAAAACATTCGAATCTTTTACCTTAAAATTTGCACCCACCAAATCATTTTCGATCAAACAGACATCCAAAATTTTGGGTAACTTAAAGTTCTTGACATGTGACATCGCAAACCGTTAATCAAAGGTAAACTTGTTAATCGTGCCATAAGCTTCACCATAGTACGCATAATTGTGAAATCAGATCATCTTCAGGCCTCCCAACTCCTCACATCTTCAAAATCACCGATTAACAAATAAATAATAAATCTATCAACTTTGAACAAGTAAGAGAATCAGGCGAGCGAAGATCTTTAATCCCCATGATAGACAACCTATTTTGCCGTCAATGACCGAGTAAAGTGGTAAATATTTATCCATTATAATTAAGGTGTTGTACTTAGAATTTGATCCTGAAGACACATACGAAACAAATCCAACGATTTACCCAAAAGGCAGCACATAAAAAACTTTATTCAAGTATACATTCACAACTAACGATTATAAAACTATATTTAAGAAATATCAAATAAATGAAATGCCCTAAGGTACGTCCATTCAAATAGCAACTATCCACACGGAACCTTCCAACCTCAACCTAAAATCCAAGACCTTAATTAATGAATAGTATAGGTTTGCCCACTAAAATAATCCGAATGAGTTGACGTAAGCAACCGAGTTGGTGAGAAGGAACCGACCTGAATGACATTTATTATTCACAACTACTCCCCATTAGTCGACACTTACTACCTTCAGGACCAAGGTTAAATGATTTAAAGCTACCCCAAATCTGGTAAAAATGGCCACCATCATTGTACATTAAATTATTCCGCCTCCGAATAGAAATAATCATCAGATAATAATATTTAGATTTGGCAAATCAACTTATTCATTAATAAACTCGTTGACATTTAAAGCAAACCTAATCGATTGAAATGTCTATCTCCTGGATAGATCACACATGCAAGTATGCACCCACACGTCGATTTTGGGGACGGGAATTAATTGTGCCATAATATCGTCGATAGATATTTAATTGTTTTTGGAAGAAATTAAGGAAATCGATTTCAGTGTAATTGATTGCCATTCCAGTTAGAATTGATACACCACAACTACTCACTGTACACACCACACACACACACACATATATATATATACATACCCTGCTACCCACAGGAAGATCACCATTTTTAAATCTACGTCGAATTTTGCAATCCAGACGCGAGTTACCAGGAACCTCTGCAGAATCACCAATAGATAATTACGAAGAAATCACGATGAAACCGAAGATCATACATAGAGATGGTAGGTAACTTTTTGTCTATAAACCTTTTTACTGTAACCAAGCCCTAGAATGTCGCAAAATCGATTCCCCGACGCCAATCCCGTTCAGAATACGAATCATTCAGACAATATTAAACGGAACTATGCTCTATGCCATGTTATCTCTATCAAATATAACGTGTTCATCAATAATGCATTTGAAATTCGTTGTCTTAATTAAGAATCTAGTCAGCCGATAATTACATTATAATTTTATGAACCTGTTCCTTAAATCGTATATAAATAGATGACCCGAACTGCAATAAAGGATTTTTCAATTCTCTCGCCAACCAGTCGCCTATCCTGAATTATTGTCGATACGTTACTAATGCCTGTACGCTTGCCAACCGATGGCATCTTAGAACATGTGACCGTATCAAGTGCCGAAATAAATCACCAATATCCGAATGTTATGAACAAATGAATTGCGGTTAAAAATTTGACGGCTACACCTTGCCATTAAGTGTGATGCTCCCTGGCATGAATTATTAAATCAACAACCCTTACCGTTAACTATGTATCACAATTCCCCGTGAAGACCAAACTCTACCAACTAATACGGCAAATCCATCATAATGGCCATCCGACACTACGGCAACTCGATAATAACGACTCCTCATTGCCAAAGAGAAATACTACCCGAATTAAGTCACCCAACTACATATCCCGATCGGTAATTTAATAACTATTATGTTGAGTAGTCGAGACATGACATACATAGAATTTTTTGTTTATTTAATAAGACAAATTCCGCGAGTTCCCTGATTATAACCACCTAAAAACCTAATTAGAACGGTCACGAAGTCAGAAAAGGGTGCATCAGAGAGCTAGAAAATCATAAATATGAGGAGCATACGGGATAGTTGACAAGAACCGGTCAAAAGTAACGACGCTCGATTAACCCCCCAACACGTTCACTGATTCATTCAGACGACCCACAATATTGCAATTTAAAGATATATAATGATTAACGACTCGACTAATATTACAGATTTTTGTTCAGACCATTCCTGGATCGATGCATTCAGAGTCACAGTATGGCTTCCTGCGCACTCAGCTAACCGATGTCGTCAGCCATGTGGGACGCTGGTTTCACCGTCTCGCCCGTAAAGGAGTCCCGATTTTGCACAAAACAGGATTTTGAGGAGACCGATTTGCCATACATCGCCATAAAGCGGGAGCCTGGGTGCAATCCGGCCCGCGAGGTTCGGGGACAAGCTGAGTTCCTCCTAGCTCGTCACTAGGAACATCAGCGCCAGACCGACGCGCAAGTAAAGAGAGCCCGACGCTATCTCGACGAGGTCAATGCAGATATAGCGGCCGGGAAGATCCTCAGCACAGATGGATACGCTCCGCCGTATAACACTTCGTTTAATCTAGACGATCCCAGATTAAACGTGAGGTCGAAGGAAATCAACGTGGTGGTCCCGCGGAAAATACTTCCCCGACGTTTGAGGAGGGAAGAGGATCTATCTGATGACCATCGCGAACATTCTTATGCACGGACCGCCCCAAGACGGTAAAACAATAAATTCCATAGTGAAGTGAATCTTAAACAATGATTAAAAATCAAATGTTTTAGTTCTTGTTGTTTCTTTTTGAGTTCTCTTTTTATGATCCAAACCATAGTGACTATATACTTAAAGGGGTTGACCCAAACCTCCAAGTTACGAATATAAAAACCTCATCATGTTGAACGACATTTTTTGACGAGTTAAAGGACATTTGTAAAATATTACATAATTTAATTTAAATATTTTGTAGCTATGGATACACGCCAATTCCTGCAGCGCGAACTAGACAATGCACGCAGAGTAAACCAGAATTTACAAGAGCAGATTTTGGAATTGACGAAAGAAATACAGCAAATTAAGGCCACTTGGGCAGAGCCGAAGAAGGTCAAAGCACTCTACCAAAAAATGACAGCGGCACAGAAAGGATGGACGATGTAAACCAGTTAAACCAGAACTTGAAAACACAGATAAGAGGACTAGAAGTGGCATTGTCGGCATGTCAAGAAGGTGCGGCGGTGACATACCACCTAGTCTTCGCCCCCGCACAGCTGGCCTATAGGGATGCTGTGGTTACCTCGAAGTATAGCCCAAAGCCAAGTAGACATAGACCAGAGAGAAGAAACCTTCAACGTAGTTTTATACTATTATACGGAGTATTCTCAATTGGAGAAGAATCAATGCAATATATGACTAAACCAGCCAAATGGAATCAGAATACCAAAATATTTACAGTGATTGTTGTAAAAGAGGTTAAGCCCGAATTCAACTGGGGTATTGATACGATGGAAGAGTTTGGAGTAAAGTTGATGAAGATCAATAATCTTGAAACTTCATTTATAAATAAAATTTACACTGTTGAAAAAAGAATAAACAAAGCTCTGATGGGGTTGACAATTGAAAAGAACAAAAAAATTGAAGGAATGATCAGGAAATACGGTGGTATTTTCATGGCATTGCAATTTGATTTAGTATTTACTAATTTAGTAGGACAGTAGATGCGGATGTCCGGAAATTCAATAATGCAACATCCGCGGCATCAACTAATGCACACGGAGAAAAGAATTGAAGATCTAATAAAAGAATTAATAAAAGTAAATTTTATTCGGCGTTGTAAAAGCTCTTGGAATGCTCTATTAGTGATTTAAGAAAGAAAGATGGATCTATAAAAATGTGTGTAGACAATCTTTGATTGAATACTATAACGGAAAAGGAATTTTTTCTTGAGCCTAATACAAAATTTTTACTAGTCTGTCTCGCGGATGCAACGATATTTTTGTCAATTGATTTAGATCAAGCATATTATCAAGTATTACTGGCTCTAAATATTCAAGAAATGACTGAATTTAGTACAAGAGAAGGACAATTATGTTTCAATAAGCTACCCGTTAGGATTAGCAACAGCTACTTTGACATTTCAGCGACTAATGCACACAGCATTGGAAGGAATATTATTCAAATGAGTAGTAGTTTACTTAGATGATATTTTGATACATGAAAAAACCAAAAAGGATCACGAGGAACTGCTAAAAGAAATATTTAAAAGAATTTAAATGGCAAGGTTGAAGATAAATCCAGAAAAATGCGAATTCAATAAAACAGAACTGCGCTTCCTTGGGCATACAGTTAACAGAAAAAGTATTCAAACAAACAGAAAGAAAGTTGAAGAAATTTAGAACGCAGAAGCACCAAAATGTTCAAATCAGTTAAGACCGTTTCTCGTACTAACGAATTACTATAGAAGATTCATCAAACACTTTGCCAGAATTGCAGAATCATTATATGCTGCAACATCTGGATGTGAAAAAGATATAGTTTGGACTAAAGAATGTAATGAAAGTTTCCAAACATTGAAGGAAAGGTTGTGGGAGGCACTTATTCTAGACTGTCCAAGAGAAGGTAGAACATTTATCTTAGACACATTGGATCGGTTTTGAGTCAAGTTAAAGAAGATGGAGAGTAATCTTTTATAGCTTTTGGTTCTAGACACATGACAGCTACTGTGTAACGAGGAAAGAACTTCTCGCTGTACATGAATATGTCATGCATTTAGTTCATAATTTGTATCGATCACAAACCATTGGTATTCATAAACACTACAACAACGCCAATCAGTCTACAATTTCAAACATGGTTAGCAAATCTGGCTGAATATGGTTTTGAACTAAAATACGGGAAAGGAGAGGAATACTCGAATGCAAAAGGGTTATCAAGATTGAGAGGTATGATTTGCACCCAGTGTCAAACAAGACATGAAGAAGGCAAAGAAGGAAAATCAAAGATAAGATATATTCATACTCTATACAAAGAACAAAGGCTATGGAAAAGTATTGGAGCAGCACCAGAAGAATATCAAATTTCAAGAGCTACGAGAGAAGTTGGAAAATCAATGTATTCAGACGAATAAAACTTGTTTTCCATTCAACGTAAAAATACACGAATTAACGGTGGATTATTAACAATAGAAAATAAAAATAATATATCAATTTTAGTCACAGAAACCTCATTTAGGCTTATTAACAACAACCTTACACCAAGAATTATGTCATATTGGAATTAAGAAATTATTCCATTACATAGAAAAGATATTTTACTGGCCAAAGATACATGAGACAATTCAGCTTTGTCTACGATGTTGTGATATCTGCTCTAAGAGGAAGATCGATCAGGCAGGTTTATGGCCTAACATATGAGAGAAAAATATAATTAAATACAAATCAAAAACATAAAAGTATAAACAAATATATACAAAGACGCACCAAGAACCGCACAAAATCTTCATAAAAATAACATAGGAACATGAAAATTCGACTAAAAATAGACAAATTTATAAAGCCAGGAAATTGATGAATAAAACCAGTTAAAATAAAATATTTTTGTTTAAAAATATTCAATTAAAAATTATAAAAAAATACATTGTCTATTTAATTGAAGAAAATAATAAAATTTGAGTTAGATAAAACAAGTAAATACTATGTCGAATTTTGTTTTAACACATAAAAAAACACTGAAGGTTAGAGTCACAGAATAGATATATATACCGATTAATTTTTACAGATTTTTAATCACTTTTTCTTGGGAAAATTTTATCATTTTCCTTACAGAAGCCATTCTATCAGAATCTTTGTGAAACTGCATTGATGGATTTACTATTCTTCCAAGAAACGTTATCAAGTATACTTCAAGGTAAGTTCCTGCTTAAACGTGCCTTCTGAATGGGCAATGTTGAATGGTTACGATGTATTTATGACATGCCTGTAATATGTACCTGTAATATGTGACTAATTACACTTTAGTTTATAAATTGTTATTTTGTCGAAATTTTTCCGGCCCACAGCCAAAACATTAAAATATTACATAACTATCGGAATGTGTAAGTGCAGTTCCTCTGCCTATAGTCCTTGCCCTTGAGAGTCCAGTCGTGCGTAACGACGGGCTCGAACGTCAATTATCATCTCCTATAGGGGCAGTGGAAAGATCGGAAACTATTCTTTTGGCTGGTTCCTTTTCACCCATCTCCTGAAAAATCGACCTAAAATCAAGAATCATACATTGGCTAAGCTTTATCACACTGAGTAGTGCAGTAGACACTCATAAAATCATAAAATAGACAGAGATGACCCTAAGATCAATTAAGCAGAGGTTGAAAGTGAGGACTTTCTAAATCGTTGTAACAAACCGAATGAAAGTGGTTATAAAATTTCAGAACTTATGAAAATAAAAACTGGAATCCACCGGAGCAGCCATTGACAAAACTATTCTAAATAATTCAAGGACTCAATTAAAACGCCGAATAGTTAATGAAAATATTTTTGTTGCTGTCACAAAGTTTTACTCTTAAAACCCTGTGTGATCATTAAACTGTTATGGTAATATTGTAAAATAATTCTTAAAAGAAATCGGATATCAGTAATGTCGAATAATAATTCCAAATTTAGTGAAGTCAATCATGTCAAATTACGACCAATTCAGGAAAGATGACTCACATTATCATGAAGAGATACTGAAGCAGTCTGAAAGAGCTGAACCTATGGTGCTTCGATGTCGACGTATAGAAGAAACCCGGATTCGACCAGAAGCACATAAGCAAACCTTAAAACCGAAAGAAGACCTATGGAGACAATTTGACGAAGAGCAAAATACATTAGATCAAATGCAAACATCTATACAAGAAAAGATAAATAAATTACTCACATGAAGTTGATGAACAATATCTGATCAGAATTGGAACAGTATGCAGGAAAAGGAACAATTCACTCAAATTGTAAACTAATAATCGCTCGGAGATAAAAAGAAACTGAAAGTACCGGACACCATAGACTAGAAGAAATGACATCTACGTTGGATCAAGCAAGCTTGCAATTAAACCACAACCAGGCAAACACGAAAGAAACTATACAAGAAAAGTGAAAACCGCTCACTTGCTAGGCTATCTAAAAAGGCCACTAAACTATTATATTGACTAAATGATATTGACAATGAATATTTATATTTAATAAAATTAATATAGTCATGTAAATTATATTTTTTTATTATTTTTAAATAAAAATTTTTCCAATAATGTTAAAAATTACGAAGCAGGACTTTTTAGCGCTGTCGTTTTGGCGCAGGACATTTTGGAACCATTTAGAAATAACTTTTTATTTAACTTGATGTTTAAAAAGTTTTAATAAAGAAAATGCAAAATATATAAATTAAGAAACCTTTCTTTACTACGCTTCGATATAATTTGCCATTTTACTGGCTTAACAGAATTATAATATGGGATATGTTTATGAAACTCTACTTAACTTATGACTTTTGTCTAGAACACTCTTGCACTTTTATAAATGTGAAACGCGCGCATAATTAGGCAGGAACGGTATATAATGGTTTAGGCCATCTGTGCGCCAAAATGACATGCACTAAAACGCCCGCGCCAAAACAGTCGCGGCAAAACGTCACGTACGTAAAGATTATGCTTATTAAAATTTGAAGGGATCATAATGATAAAACTTTCTATGGTAGCTGGTGGACCCAATGGTTAGTCAGAATATTAACAATCATGTCAATATAACTATTTTTACTGATGACTGCTCATTTGAACACATTTCCAACGTCAATCGTGACGGGTGACTATTGATCATATTTTCTTATGCCCGTCTCTGTTGGGAATTTCCATGAAAGCGGTAACATATAAAATCTTCTTCCCAATCAGGTAACCAGCAAAATTATAATTGCTGTTTCAATATTATTTGTTTCAATCTTAGTAAAAATAAATTGTTGATTGATTCATTTAATTTTGATCAAAACAGGGGCTTTAGAATGGTTAAAACATCAAAATTTCGACTGTAATCCATGGACCCATAGCATTGTTAGAATATTAGCAGTCTTGGCCGAAAAGCTCACCTTTTACTAAATTTTCTACCACTAGAGCACAGTGCCAATGTCACTTTTGGCGAATGCTTAGTGGTTAGGTTTTTTTGTGCGTCTATTTGATAAGGATTTTGTGGTATAAGGTTGCGTGAGTTTTAATTTATTATAATAATCGTGAAATTGAACCGTAAATCAGGACCAAGCCAAAGTCTTATAATCACTACTCGTTGTATCCAAGGTGCTTCCAAAGAATAATGGTAGCTTTTCGTAGAAGATCTTTTACTTTAAAAGAGTTTCACGTTGGTTAGCAACGGATGCTGAGTTTCTCCTTTTTACATCGGTTTATTTAAAATGTTGGGCAAAAACTATGATTTTAAATTTATGTTTATCTGACACGACATCCGACAAAATCCAAATGGACGGAAAATTGGTCAAATATAGTCTCTAGCAATAAATAATATAGAAAATATTAAAAAATGTGGAAAAATACAAAAAACCATTATAAAAGAATTGAAAAACATTTAAAACTAGCAAAATTAACCGATTTTATCAAATTGGTTCCAAATTCATCGAAAACGCTTAAATTATAGAAAATAACTATGAGAATTAAGCATAAAATGTAATTAGAAATATTTGTTAAAAAGAATCACGAAAATCTGTAAACCAGGAGAAAAGTAATGAAATATTGTAAAAACGTATAGGCGTTTTTTTTACCGCATCAAAAACATGTGTGTAAAACCCCCCCATATTTAAGTCGATGCCAGATCGAAAAAAAACATTTTTTCTTCAAGAAAATTCTTAGATCCTTATTCGGAGAAGCTTCAAAGGTAAGGCAAACCTATGCCAACATTTTATTATTATTATTATTATTGGTTATTTTAAGGTTATCATTGATTTAGACATTAAAATTTCTTTTAAAAAAAATAACATAATAACAAAAAATTTGACCGAAAAACGACAAGTTATATAAAACTAAAAAATTAATGAATTAAATGAGTAAAAATAAAATATTTTTGGTTGAATAAATATAATTAAGAATTTAAGAAATAAATTGCCAATTTAAATTACGAAAATAATAAAAATTTAATTTAGATAATACAAATAACTTCAAGGTCAAATTTTGTGTTATCGCAATAAAAATAACACGCAAGGTTAAGGTCAAATTATAGGTGTTATATGTGTTTTCACAAATTTTCAGAAAAATTGAAAGATTGGGTTAAAAGAAACAAATTGTGTGTGGATAACAAACCGTGTACAGAAAGATAGACAGACGATTTGAAAAAACTGTGTGTAGAAACTTGGCAGATTGTGCGTAAATGACAAAACTGTGTGCAGAGAGACAAATATATTTCAAGTTTTAGTTGCAGATGATCAGACTGATTTTAGTATTGTTGGTGAATAGGGTGGATTTTTATTTATTTTTGCTAGGGTTTTTGTGTATCTACCCCCTAAACGCCATCAAGATTATTATTCTATCCCTCCTATGTACCCATGGTGATTGCCATGTTATTAATGTACATAAAGGTTGAAAATTCATGAGCAGGTGAGCTCCATTTCTAGAACTACTCCTCATGATATTTTCACCTTCGAGTTTTTGACTGCGGATGGAAGGTCTTACGTCTTTCTCTTTCTATATCGTAGTCCTTACTCGTCTATTCCTACAATTCTCATACTTATTTGTCATCTTTACCCGTTATTTATAAATGTATCCTTCAAAGTTTTGGGCAGCGTTCCTCCCTTATTTTTTGGTAAATTTCCTATTTCATTTGTTTAATCCCGGTATCGGCTACATTTGTCCCAGTTTGCCTTTATCTTTCCCTGTATTAAAAATTTGATTAGCAGTTCCTTAACTCCCGGTATATTTCCCATGATGTTAAGTAGTTACAACCCTCTGCGGTCACTTCAATAAACATTTCTCTCTTCTGTCAGATTATATCATTCAACTATTGGAAAAATGCTTTCAACTTTATGCTCTTACACTATCTTATCCTTTCCTACTTGATTTTCCAATTAATTCTCTGACAATGTTTTAAATTTTCCCTACAAAACTTTATTCCCCCTTAACTAAAGTCGCACTTCCCATGATTTTAATTTCTGCTCGCCTCGACCGATTTTCATCAGCCGTTGCGAGTCGTTCAACGGTGCCCTGCGTGGAGGTCCTGTGCAATTTTGCCAGACCCTACTGCGGACCGACCGAGGTTTTGATAAGGCGCAACCCACAATCACAATTAGGGAATTAATCCGCCAGACGAACCGGGATCTGCCTCATCGATAGCTATTTCAATACATATATATATAAATAAGATTTTAGGGGGACTTGTCAGTGGCACCAAAAGATTCCACGACCATTCAGAATAAAATCAGAATATCAAGACTTTAACTTCAAAATATATATTTATACAAGAAAAAAATACTTACAATCCACAGTCATGAAATCAAATTGGAAAAATTGGCAAAATTAGCATAAAAATTCTTCTCTAAGAATGACTCACAGTTCGTCTAAGAATGTCTAAAAATTCTGTAAGTCTGTAAGTCTGTTATTCTGTTTAGTAGTCTAAATTCTGTTAGAAATTATGAAATGACTACCGTATATATAGTGTTTTTGTGCCTGTGTGCGACCAATGGGCGATTTTTCGCCGTTTTTAGGGCTTTTTAATTATTTTATTTATTTCGAAATATTTTTGTAAGTTTTTATATATTTTTCTTTATTTTTTGATATATTAATATTTTATTGTTGGATTTTATTTTTATTATTATTTTCTTACAATATTATTTTTATAACCCCAATATTTTATTTTCTGGTCGCCTCTTCTGCCTGTGTTTTTTCTAAACCTTATTTTACAAGGTTTTGGTAGTTTATTTTATATGTTTCTGTCTGCATCTGTAGGCTTTTTAAGAATTTTAATTAATTATTTGTTTTTATTTAATTTTGTTATATTTTTAATTTGTTTTAATTAATATGTTTATTTTATTTTTGGTCTCTTCTTGAGGTGCGTGCTTATGTTACAGCAGCCATATTGACAATTTCCAAACGACATTAATTATTTTGTTTTAACTTATACAATTTTCACATTTTTGTTTAAATTGGTTTTGTAATTTTGTTTTAATTTTGGCTCGAGCCAACAGTATGCAGATGTCAATTTGTGGTCTTACATTTCAGTAGTATTTTCGAATGTTTTTATTTATGAAACTTTGTGATGAAAATATGAAATGAAGAAATTTAATGAAGAATATAAGTTATGCATCGAAGTTTTTATCCAATTTAGATGGTAATATTTATTTATTTATTTTCCGGCCACAGCCAAAACATACCGGCAAGGTAGTAAAATCAAACACACTATCGAACTGTGTAAGTGCGGTTTCTCCGCCTATAATCGTGACAGTGAGGGTCTCGAATGACGGGCTCGAAAGTCAAATCATAGAACTAAAATGCGAAAGCAAGTAGCTCGAGAGTGGGTCTTTTGGCTCAATATTCTTTCAAGCAACATTCGGCTAAAAATAACTAACACCGAGTAGTCCAGTAGGCACTTATTAAATAAGGACAAGAAAGAAGAGGGTAGTGGGGAAAATTGCGGAATCGTTTAAACAGTTAAATTGAATACCCATCGGAAAAAGAATAATCCGAACGATCAAAATCATGAAAAAGAAATAATTTAAATAGTATGAAAAAATTAAATAAATTATTTTGAGATGAGATGGAAAATACGGAGGAACGCAGCGCAAATTTTCCGAATTAATTAAAATACTTTATCGAAAATTGTAAAGTAAAAGTGGAGCACATCTCAATTGATCCACCTAATCGAACACAGTTCCAACTTTACTTAGCAACGTGTGTCGAGTGGTAAGCGAAAATATTTGTATGGGGTTGTCTGGGTAACAACCATATAGCTTCAAAATCACAACACCCAGAAACCCATCAGCAGTCGTGGTAATATGGGTCACCTTTTACTCAAAACATACCATTGGAATACATTTCCAACGTCATTTTTGACGGGTATCCAATGATTATACCTCTTGTGCGCCCATCTGGTGGAATCCCTTGAAAATGGTCTCGAAAAATCTTTTATCTTTTACCCCTCAGGTGCTTATCATAAAGATAATTTTCAAGGATTTCCAAAAATACTATTTTTATATCGAATCATCCTATTTCTCTTTATAGATTATGCTGAAAATTTGAAGGACAAAAAAATGCTGTATAATTTCTTGTTTAAAAAATTCGTTTTGTGTTTAAATTGGTATATTTATGTCAAGATTTAATTTAAATTAAATTTTTTCAAATTTTCATTATCTAATTTATAAAAAATATTTATTATTTAATTACTTTTGTCGCCAAAAGCTAAATGGTTGAAAAACTGTCTTTTTCTAAAATTTATTCAACTCTAACGAATAATTTGTATTATCCGATTAGTGATATTCCAGTAGATTTCACAATACGACAAATAAAAGATTCTAATCAAGTCCTAACTTTTTTTCATAATATTTTATACAATTTATAATTTTAGATTATAGGACTGCAAGTAGTTTTTACTATTTCTGGCAAATTAGCTTTATTTACATGCCGTGTTCCTTTAAATAATGAACCAAATTCTATGATAACTTCTGGTATTCCTTTAAATAATGGTTTTCATGAACCGACCGATTTTTCTAATAATTGGAACCATATTTTCAGTGAAAAGCAGCTGTTATCAGCTCCGTGAGTTTTTTCAAGAAATCTGGTTAAACTTAAAGATAATATTTTTACAAATTTTAAAAATAATTTCTTATATTAATACCAACTTTTATTAGTTTATTTTGATTAAATATTATATAATAGTTTACATTATATAAAAATTTAAAATGAAATGTTAATCAGTTATCGAATGTTTTTACATTTACTATTATTATTGTAAATCAAATTAATAAAAAGAATATTTAATATGAATTGACTCATTGCTAAGGCGAATTCAGAACTATGTAAGCAAAACACTTTAAAAGTTATAGCTTGTTAAGTTTATATCCGATTTGGTGCTACTAATGCAATCGAAAATAAAAAAAAATTCTAAAGTGTCTGCTCTATGACGTGACATGACTCAGTGAAAATGTTTGGAGTTTGCGGTGGAACCGAATGCTTTCTATAAACATAATCTTATAATAAAATAATTATTTTTACATATTTTTCAAATGGAATTCATCAAGTCGATTCTAGTTAACAAATTCTCCATAATATCTGAAATAACACTTGTAACTTAACTCTTCATAATTTTACCGTGCTGGCATATGAATTACTCTATAATGAAAATCAAACAATTCAGGTAATTCACAAAACTAAAAATTCGGCTCTATAAGCAATTCATTTTATACTCTCTGGTTATAAGTTTATTACTTTATTGTGACCGTGGTTCACTATTCGATTTCGATTAATTTTGTCTAATATGTATAAATAAATAGTTGAACAACATTCGCCACATTATTTGTACTACATTTTCTTAAATTTTCAATAAAAAAATAAATTCTGTGTATTTTATATTGGTGTCAGTTTTTATATTGTGATAGTTTACGTTAGTTTCTGTAGTATAACGATAATATAGTTAAGCCAAATACAAAATTTTAAATAATTCCGTTGAAATCATCATTGTACCACAGTTTAAACAAAAATTCAAAAATGCAATCACTTAATTAGAATAAAAAATCTTAAGTATTCAATTCATTATTGATATTGCGTCATTATTATCTAAGACATTCTAACAAGGGTTTGAATTTGGTTAAGACTCAATCAGCTATTCCTACTTTTTATAATTGTATTTATAAAAAATATTCACAAAATTTGCTCAAAACACAAAAAGTATTCATAATTAGAAACTAGAAAAACAAAAGCATCAATAAAATCGGTCTATTTTGAACCAAAACTGGAACCAAATCCGAAAGGCAATAAAATCCAATAAATTATTTGTTATCAAAAATAATAAATAAATTTACTATTTAAAATATTTCAAAGTTATACGGATTAGATTACCAACAACAAAGGTTTGTATACTATCAATATGGTAAATATTCATGTATTGTGATGTCTGCAATGTATGTAATATGTATTAGGTTGTACGGAATGAATGGTCCGCTAAATAGATTATAATTTAAATATTTATTATTTTATCAAAATATCATCCATCAACATTAATATACTCTTGACATCGTTGCGGGAGCTTTTCTATACCTTCTTTAAAAGAAGTCTCATGCCTGAAGTCCAAGAAAGAATTAATGCCGATATAATCTCCTCCAAATCTTTGAACTTCATGCTTATTAGCAGTTTGATTTCGTAAATTTAATACGTCCATTAAAAAAAACAATATTAAAACAACGATCTAAAGTTGTTTTTAATCATAAATGTTTTTTAGTATTTCTTTTGAGGATATTTCAGGAAGTATGAATTAACAATTGAATAATGGAATATTAATACACAAACATTCAAAAAAATATTAAATATATTTAAATTACAAATATTCTTAAATATTAATTTTACAATCAAGCAATTTCATCATTACATATTTTTAACACGAGAATTAATTCATCGATTTAATTATCCTCACAATGCTCTTGAAGTAGTAGGATGTGAGCCCGTCAGATACAACCCCCCCCACTGGCTTACGTAATTATTACGTGGTGGGTTACAGGGTTTCAAATCTTGCTTATCCTCCCGGTGACCCTAGTAACGCCATACAAAATGATACTGACCGCCACTTGGCACCCGTTGCTAAGCAACGTTGGTAATGTGTTCAAGTGGTGGATTGCCCGCAAAAATTGAGTACCATGTGCTAGTACTATAGTTGCTCGGACAATCCTCGGGTTCACGAGCTGTCGATAGAAGACCTATGCTCGCTTTGCTCTGTCCCTCATGATCATTCAAGATTAGGTCTTAATTGACTGTGGAAAACTGAGACGTAATAAGGTTACTTGTGACAATACTGACATGCAATTTCAAAAGAAACGACTCAACTAAGGCTAAAACTACTCTATTTGAATCAATCACATGTGGAATATCTACTGTTTGACGTTTTGAAGTTGCGTTGCTCGACGTCGGGCACGTTCCTTACGTCCCGGTCGACGATTGTTGATGGGTTGTTCTGTTGGCTTGGTGGTTGTCTGCGGCATTTGGGTTGGGGCGAAGATGAGCGGGTAAGTTACCGCTTCACCTTCCCGGCATACCGCTAGGGCAACTTCGAGTCCCCGAATCTGCGTGCGCAGACTCCGATTGAGCTGGCGTTCTTCGGCCCAGCCCTTTTGAGCTGCGGTGAGTCGTTGGTAGAGTATCTTCGTCCGTTTAGGGTCTAAACAGGTGCGCCTGTGCGCCTGCTGACATTCGTTCTGCTCGCGAGTTAATTGCAGGACCTGGCTGAGTAGCTCTGCATTCGTCTGCCTCGCGCGGTCCAATTCGGCTTGTAAGATTTGTAAGGAAGACATTACTACAATCAAATAGATGAGGTTAATTTATTATTGATCAAGTTATATAATTGTTTATTTCGTTAAACAAAACACGAATAACTCTAGCGATAAGAAAAGAAATAACAAGTAAAGTTCTAATATTTTCAATCAGTTACTACATAAAGTCTATCAGTGTTGGTTTACTCGTCCGGACAAAATCTCTTCAGGCTCCGTTTGAGAGCCTCAACGGTGTAGGGTCTTCTGGTGTCTCGTACTGGATGAGGTGGATAGGCGACCGCAAATCGCCCGGCAAGGATGTCTTCGACCACGTTCGCAAGGTACATCCTTGCCTTAACCACCTGTAAATCTACCTGCTCCTGCACCCTTTCCCATTGGGTGAGGAGCTCCTGTGCGTGCAGGTAGGTCTCTGCAGCCGGATATTGCCGTTCCGAGAGACATGATCGTTGCAACTGATTGAGTATCCTCGTGGTCGGCGGGACTCCTGTCGGTTCCTGTCTGGCGGTCTCTCGACGGGTAGTTCGTTTGGGCGACATGTCTAAACATTACTGTCATTAGGTTCGCTTGATTTATCATTCTAAGTTATGAGCAAGCAAATTGTGTCTATGTTAATAGTGAGGGCGTCATATACGTGACCATTGCCTTCCCTTACGCGATGGAACATTAATAAGCAGGTTAGGTTACCTCGTGGGTCTGGTCCTTTAAGATGCACTCCTCTATAGGGAAGTATATGAGTATATGATTAAACATATGGATGGGGTAACCTGATGTTTCACTTATTCGATATATGCGTTAACATGAAAATTGTTCATGTAGGCGGATACTCGTGCATTGATTTAAGGGAATTCGTACATCGATTTAAAGTTTGTTTACTAACTTTAATTACAGTTGTTCGAACTTTAAGATTTAGGCCGGATGTTGATCCGAGATAACTTAGTTGCGTGTAGGCGTATCCTGGTGGGCGAACGATTTCCGGCGGATTTTACCATTACCACTGAAGCGGTTGACTAAAGGTGAATTACGTTGTTTACATCCGGTGATTGTATTATTCGTGTCATCTTTGCAGAATTACTGGTCCAATGTTCGCCTACACTCGCTTATCTCAATTTCCGGTCAGGTATTTCGTTGACTAGTTTGAATGTACTTTACTAATAAATTTTAGGAAAACTTCTACGCTTACCGAGATTCCTAAATAGATGCGATACCCTTCTGTTGGAGCGTGGAATTTAATGTGATGTTAGTTCACTTATCTTAAACTTTGGTTTTTTCAATTATATTAATTTAATTTACGTAAATATTCATTCACTTTACCGCTGATCAATTTGCTATAAATCCTGAATTTACGGTAATTGAAGAAACCTATTTTACAGATTTATGAATTATTCCAATTCCAGTTAAGAGATTATACTATCGACATCTATTACTCCGATTTCTAATAGTCTTCCCTAAGGCTATTTGGATCAACTATTACTTTAATCCACAAAGTTATTTTAATACTAATAGTTTTAAATCCGTGCATCGAGTTTTACCTTAATTTACATCGAAAATCACTTGATTTTTATTAAAGAAACTGTCTTACGGTTATTCAAATCCATCTGTAATTCTAATCTTTAATCCTCTAATCATAGTTCATTAAGGAGCTTATGTTATTCATCCTTATTCAATACTTTACCTTACCAAAACTAGATTATTTGGGTTTTACTCAATAGTTATCTGACTTAGTTTACTCAATGTGATATTTCTGTTTGCCCGAAACTCATTTTAATTGTTACCAATGAATAGATTTAATTGAAGCGACGATATATTTATTTTTATTCATTTTATTTTTAATCAATAATTTACTCTAAATACTTGGATTGCTCAATCACTTCTTCAATTTTATCCAGATGAGTTAACAGTGAATTATGTAGTGTTACATTAATTTGAATCAACAATTTAATTAAGGAATCCCATACTTTTATTCGAGAATCGTTTCACGTTTAATTGATACATTTCTCTATTTGAAATCAATGAATTCGATTCTTAATTACTTTCATTTCTATCGGGGCTGATTAGATCAATACATTACTCGTTTTTACTCGAAGATCAGATTACTTTTATGGAAATGAATTATAATAATTTAATTGATGAAATTATTTGTCATTACCCTAATTTTAATCAATAATTTACGATCATTATGAATTATCTTTACTGAAATTTTAAGCCATAAAACACTTTACTTTAATTTTTATCAATAATCGCAATTTAATCGAATTCAATGATTCCCAATAAATTTTATTTATTTCAAAATGTTAATCCAAAATGGTTATAACAACGATTTCAGTTAATTTAACCCAAGTACCCTTTCCCTTTAATAGGCCTTAGACGCATATTGTGTTCATATTATATTTATTGAGTGCCCACTGGACTACTCGGTGTGATAATTTTAAGCCGTATGTAACATAATTTTAAGTCGATTTTACAGAATTGAGAAACGAGGAAGCAGCCAGAGACTTCTTCCTTATTTCTCGCTTCAGCTATAGGGATAATATTGACGTTACGACCGCTGCGTTGCGCACGCTGAGTCTTCACGGGTACATATCATTGGCGATTTTCCACGCACTTACATGCCTCTGTACTATGTAGATTTTATTTACTTGCGTTATGTGTCGGCTGTGGGCCGGAAAAATTTCGACATTAAAATTTATAAAAGCATATAAAATAAGTTAGATATATGTAGAACAATTTAAATATATTAATAATATTTATTAATTAGGACAAAATAACAGAATTACCCTTCATAACCATTCCAAAATTTTCACATAATAGCATAAAATATCATAACAGAAAGCATAAATGCCTCTCTCCCCACACCGCCGTCAAGCAGAGCTCTACAGAGATGCTATGAACGTGATGTGGAAAGAGGGCTCTAACATAAATATTTCTCACCTAGAATAATAACTGTAAATTCGAAATAGCTTCAAACAATTTTCAAAAATAGTTAAAACAAATTCTCGTGTTTGCTAGTGGTAAAATAGTAATTTTAGGTCTTAAAACATTGGATTATCATGAAATTGTTGGAAATATTATTGATGATATTAAGTCAGTCATTGAAAACGATGAAATCTTAAAGTTTTTACTTAGCATTACCTAACGTAGATGTAATAGTTGTGTATAGTTTTAATTGGCTGTGATGTGTTTGTAATTTGTGTGAATGATTCTGATTCGACGAAATGAGTCTGATGTGTGTTTAAAAATTAGTATAAATACAAGTGAGTTATTCATTCAAAATACAAAATGAGAAACAATACAACTGATGGTAAGTTTCTTTAATTATAAATTGATATCTTTTAATTTATGGTTTTAGAAATGGCTATTCAATTCCTTATTGAAAGGATAGTCTTCTCATATCCCGAGCTAAAGAAAAACATGGCATTCTAGGCTCCTGAAGTTATACCATATAGAATCTTTGAGGCGACTGGTATCAGCGTCGAAAAGATTCTGATAGAGTATAAAGACAGAAAACAAAACCCGATAAAAACCGAAGACATTTGCGGATCACCCTGCAATTGTTGTAACAATTGGATGGCGGAAAAGGCAAAAGCCGATCTGCTGTATATGCTCGCAAGATGGATCGAAGACTTGAATTAAAAATAAATTATTTGTATTTAAATTTTGTTGTCTTTTTTTTTAGTTATGTTTTAATTGGTTTTCATAATTTTGTTTATATAGTAAACCTTTTTATTAAAATGATTATGATTGGACGCACACGTGTTACTTTTAAGTATAAATGTTGAAATTTGTAAATTATTTTTCATTTTTCAGATGCATGGACTTTTTAGCGATAAATCCGTGATGGTAATAAATCAGAACGAAACAGCCAAAAATACTCGAACAAGAAAAGATGTAAATTTGAAGCCGGTTCAGATATATCACGGTCATAGAATGTACTTCTTAGTGAATGAAATAGAATATAAATTTTCCAAAGCTGCTAAATTAAGTCAAACTCAATTTTCAAAACTTCAGGTGAATATTATGAAGGAAGATGCAGATTCAATCAATAAAATTTTACATCAAATCAATAAGAAATTATGTTGCAGTGAAAACAATTATATTATTTCTAGAAACACTCGATATTATGATGCTTTTGAAGAAATCCAATTCAAAGAAATGGAAAGTTGGTACATTAATATTACTATTCAAGGTTATAAAGTTGATCAAAATGAAGTTATGTCACCAATATGGAGAATTGATAATGCTAGAATTGCTATTGTTAACTAAATATATTTAAAAATTGTTTATATTTTTACTTTGTGTTATAAATTGTTTTTGTGATTATTCTACTTTGTTGCTCTTATTAAAAACTGTAATGTACCAAAAATCTATATGGTTGGGCTCTTAGCCAAAGTCTTCCTTTCGGTGATTTTAGTTGGGTAATTAATAATCTTGATTCTATTTTGGATGAGTGTATGAGTACAGATATTGAAACGCTTTCATATGGTTACACGATGGAAGTTGATCTCGAAATTCCTGAAAGTGTACATGAGTTTTTGGATAAATTCCCGGTGGCGCCTGAAAAGATGTGTCCACATCATTCTAAAGTTGAAAAATTAATGCTCACTCATTATCCCAAGAAAAACTATGTTATTCATTGGAGACTTCTAAAGATGTTTGTTTCTCTTGGTGTTAAGGTTGTTAAGATTCATAGAGCTATAAGGTTTAAACAGGCAAAGATTGTTAAAGAGTGTATTGATACAAACACATGTTTGAGAGCAGATGCTACAAATAATCTTGATAAGAACTATTTCAAACTTTTAAATAATAGTCTTTATGGAAAATCTGTGGAAAATCTTAAAAAACGAATGAATTTAAGATTATGTAATTCATTTGAAAAGATGGTTACTTATTCATCAAAGCCGTCTTTCAGAAAGTGTATAAAGATTGACGATGATCTAATAGCAGCTCATCTAAATAAAGAATTAATTTGTTTAGACCGACCTAGTTATATCGGTCAAACAGTTCTTGATTTATCGAAATTACGGATGTATCAGCTCCAGTATGTTGAATTAGAGAAATATAGGAATCTTTTCAATTGTAGGATTGACATTGTTGCTGGCGACACTGACTCTTTCTTCCTTGAAATTAAAAACTGTAAATTAAGTACTCTTTTACCTGCAATGGTTTCGGATAATCTTTTGGACACTTCGAATTATGATATTGGTCATCCTTTGTATTCAAGAAAACTTGACTCAGTAATAGGTAAATTCAAAGATGAGAGTAAGGGACTTGGATATAAGGAATGGGTTTTCTTACGACCGAAATGCTATAGTCTTTTAGGTGAAACTGAAAGTAATAAAGCAAAGGGAATTACTTTGGAAGGAACTGAAATAAAGCATCTTTCTTATCTTGATTGTTATAGAAACGATACAATTTTTTCTGTTCCTCAAACGAGAATAGGGACGAGAAATCATCAGTTGTTTACTTTTAAAAATAGTAAAATTGCTTTAAGTAACAACGATGATAAACGTCAATGGGTAGGTAAAAACAAAAGTTTTGCATTCGGAAATTATTTAGGTATCAATGCCACTGAAGATATTGAAGCTTTTACTTAAATAAATGTTGTCTTGTAATGTGTTTGTCTTTTTATTCTATTGTTTTGTAATTATTATTAAATGAGACTTGTAACAGTCTGATGTCGGTAATAATTCGTTGAGTCGTGGGTTCAACTCCTATAGTGGGCGAATTATTTTTTATTTTAAAAATTAAATTTTTTAATAGAATATAAATCTGTATATTTTATTTGGTGTAAATTTAAAATTTTATAGAAATTGGTAAAGTAAATCTTGTATGATTTAATATTTTACATTTAGTTAAGTTGAAATTTTAAACTTGTTGAATAATTTTCTTAAAATATTGTAAATCCAGTGTTCAAATTTAAGTTTTGAGTGACTTTTAATTAAATAAACTAACAATATACTATAGTGCTTTTAAACTTAAATTTTCATGAAAATTATCAAAGTTTTATGATTATTTTGTTAGAATTGTTACGTAATATACTACTAACAAAATAGTCAGTAAGCTAAATAATTTAGAATTGAACATTTATTTTTAAGACGAGTTTGATCTTAATTTATTATGTTTAATGATTATTTTATAATTTTTTATGTAATAATATAATTAACAATTGAAAATTTCATGTAAATATAATTTTTTAATATATCACATGTAAGTAACATGAATCAATGAGGTAAACGAAACTCATACGTTTATATGAAGTAAAAAGTATAATAATAATACCAATAGTACTAGTGAGTGATTTTGTTAAGTCTACGACTTAGTCGTAGACGTAGTTGTAGGCGTGTTGGGTGCTGATGGGTGCTGATGGGTGCTGATGGGTGCTGATGGGTACTGATGGGTACTGATGGGTACTGATGGGTACTGATGGGTACTGATGGGTACGGATCGGTGCGGATCGGTGCGGATCGGTGCGGATCGGTGCGGATAGGTGCGGATCGGTGCGGATCGGTGCGGATCGTTGGTTGGTATGTGTGTGTGAAATGTTTAAGATTGTAGGTGTGTGGAAGGTTCTAGAATGTAGGTGTGTGGAAGGTTCTAGAAGGTAGGTGTGTTGGTCCACAACTACGTGACATAATAACAGTTAGCTAACTAGTCTCCGAGTAGTGACCAGTGACATAATAAGTATGACCAATGACTTAATAAGTGACCAGTGGTCAAGTGATGTAATCACCAAAGGTCAATTACTAGGTAGCAACTAGTGGACAAAGGTCAATCTCCAGGTAGCAACAGCGCGTGCAGAGGTCAAATGTTACGTAATAATTATGTAAGCTAGTGGGGGGGGTTTATCTGACGGGCTCACATCCTACTACTTCTTGATAAAAACTTAAATGTATAAATAAGTGGAAATCAATTGGTGATAGATTGGGTGAGGAAGGTGGATGCGGTAAAACATCAAATCCTAAGTCGTTTAATTTTTTTATAGTGACTTTCGATACGTGATGCCTAGCGTTATCATGCAAGATAATTGAACCTTTTCTATTAACATTTGCAGGGTGACTAGTGGTGAGTTTTTCATGTATTTTTTCTAGTTCTACACAATATCGTTCAGAATTGATTGTTGTAGTCGTTTTCAGAAAACAATAATGTATTACACCATACTTAGACCACCAGACTGAGAGCGTCACTTTATTTCGGTGAAGTTTCATTTTAGGAACAAATTTGGGTATTAGTGTTTATCAAAGCATTCTCCTGGCCGCTTACGATTATCATATTTAATCCATTTTCCATAACAGGTAATAATTTAATTAATAAAATATGACTTTCGATGTCGTGCTTGAAGAAATATGCAAATTTGTAATCTGTTTAATTTCTGCAATTCATGTAGGACACAATTTTGAAGCTTTTTGACCATATCAATTGTCATAAACGGTTGTTTTTGAGACAGACAGATCTGCAGCAAGTTCTGAACTGATTTTATTGAATTTTGAGCAACAGCTTCACGTAAATCTTCCTCTGAAAACTTGATATTGGGTCTATCTCGAGGCATATTTTCTAGAGGATCAATTTCTCCATCATCAAATTTTTTAAACCAACGCCTTATAGTTCTGTATCGCTCCCAAAGGCATTATTAATATTCCTCTCCGCCTCAACTGAATTGTTCTTCGATTTCCACTTATAATAAAGAAGTCTCAAATCATGAATTTCTAACTTGTACATTTCTATTGGAAAATGAAATTTATAGTAATTTTAATATTATAAATCTTACTTAATATTTGAATTTGAAATAAGCGCTTTCTAATGAACTTTAAATAAAGAAAAAGTTAAGACGATATAAAATTATTATATATTATTCGGGCATTTCATTCCTAGCAACCCAATATATTGCCACTATGATAACGCTATTAGTGAAATGAATAAATTCATATAGTTTGTTTCAGGATTTGTAATTCGTATAAAATCATATTTTTTTAATTTTTAGTTCAACATTAGCCGAAACTTTACTCTCTGAAAGAATGAGAACATTAAAACAAGGAATAACTTTTTATGACTTTCATTTTGAAAGTAACAATCTTTTATTTATTAACGACGGATTATTGTATTCATGTTGCCTGGATAAAAATAATGAAGTACCATTTTCAACAGGAGAAATTAATTTACTATTCTAGAAAACGTCACTTGAAATGCTTAATATCAGTAATGCAATCAATGTTAAAAGGAATCCAAATAATTGGAGATTACTTTCATATATAAAAGATCAAGATGTCTTTTTAATAGACATTTTAAACAAATCGCCTGTGAAATTAACGTTTAGTGGTAATTTTTCTTAGTTAAGTTTGATAAATATCAATATTATAAAATTCAATAACCACAACTTAAACTGTTGGTTTTATATATAATACATTAAGTGATATCCAGTACATCACTCAGATTTCTCTTCGCGCCAGGTAAGTGTAAAAACAGTGTCAAGTTAACATTGTTATACACTTATGCAGATGCACTGGATATCAAATAAAAATAAAATACTATTGAGAAATGTACTGGATATATTCTTTGATTAGAATCAGACAGTGATTAATAAAATTAAGTTTTTCAAGTGGTTTGGTAATCTGATAGTTTGTTACCAGTTTCTGTGTTGAACTTGTAGTTCACAGAGGTAAGATTGTATCTACCATGGTTTCAAGTGAAAGGAGGTTTTAGGATAAAGATTCGTCTTTTTTCTTGCCTTAAATCAAAACTTTGCAAACTTATTTGATGTTCAGTACATCAGGATAAGTGAATAACAGTGTTAACTTTACAATGTTTTTACAATTACTAGGTCCGAAGAGAAATCTGAGTGCCTCCCGCATAGTATTGATGAGAACCATTAGCTCGAAACTAGTATACTATTGGAAAATGTACTGGATATCATTTTGATTAGAGTCAGACAGTGATTAATTTTTAAAAACGCAAAAAGTATTGCATTTCCAAACAAATTTTTATAAAATAATAAAAGTTGAAATTAAAACAACTAAATTGTACAAAACTATTAATATGTAAAAACAACATTAGATTATTTATATACACTCGAAATCCCTGTAGACTGAACATTCTGAACATTAATTATAGAATTTGAAGATTTTATTAACAACGCCTCACGAGTTACTCTTTCCCAATAATTACTTCAAATTTTCCCAATTATCACTAATGTGAATCAATGCATTCAGTCGACAATGCTCAAGAACTCGACTGAATGGATTAACTTGGATTAATTTGTTTAACTATCTCCTATCTTAATGTGATTTATATCCTAAAGAAGACTGATAAACAAACAGTCGAAATATGCTGCGACATGTTAAACAATATATTTAGTTTTCGCTTTTCAGTTATCAAAACTTTGATTTCTTTCTTTGATTATTTATGCTAAATGATATTTTGAAAACAAATAAACACACACACACCAAGTGATATTTAATAGGACATTTTTGTACATTAAATTGCACTTTGGAATTGTTAAAATGCTTTTTAAAGGAAAGTTTTTTTGTTTATGTAAAATTTTAATGAAAATTAATTTATTGATAAATTTTATTAATTTATTGATTTTTTAAAAATTAAATTTAAAAATTCTGGATTTATACATAAACAAGGTAAGACATTTATTTATTTATTTATTTAAAATATATCTACAATTCCTTATATTCTTTTGTTAAACATTTTGTGAAGTTTTTTCATATTGTGGTAATTATTTCTTTAACTTCCATAATGGGCTTCTGGAGCTCTTGACGAATATTGAGTGGCATTGAAGAAAGGAGACTTTTATTCTTATCATAATTTTGATTTTTCCAAAAACATTTTCAATTATTTATTTGTTATCGGCAGTAGATATTATGTAATAATCGCTAAATTTAAATAAATTTTTAAAGCAAATTGACATATTTCTATGGTTTCCTCTGTGTGGAATAGGTAATGCTGTGGAAGCATCAGAAGTGGCTTCACAAAATTTATTTTTAAAATTAAAAATGCTGGTTGCAATTTATTGTCTAATTTTCAGTATTTTTTTATTATAGAAATTTTGTGAACCGAGATGTCGCAGTTCTTATCTAATATTAATTTTGGCTTTAACACACACACAAATTTATTATAGGTTAAATTTTTGATTTATTATTTAACGTGCTATGTAATGCATTAGGGTTATGAGAATAAAACTCTTTGAATGCTTTTTTGCATGTAATAGGACTGGAAGATTTCTATCATTTGTTACAGGTAGCGCGCACATTAGTTTTTATTGAATTATTAGCAAGTAAAAATGAAAAAGCATGTCAAGATTTATAGATTACAAAACGTTAGTAGCGACAACTTTCAGATAGAGATATTTATCAAATGTTTGCAAGTGTCTTTCAAATCCTTCATTAACTTCACTCCTCGTTCTGCGATGATATTTGTGAATACAACTGCGATTCTAGACTCCTGTAAACTCCAATAGGTCTTGAAATACTGGAAAACACTTGAAATTTTCAATTGCTTTGGATAACCGTGTCGTTAGTTCGTTGTTGTTTATTTGTCCCGAGAACCAAACGGCTTGGCAATAAAAATTTTAACAGCTTCAAGTCTGTTTCCAAATATATATATATATATATATATATATATGTGTGTGTGTGTGTGTGTGTGTGTTAAATACAAAATTAATATTTGACATCACTGAATGTGGGTAAATGTAAATGTAAATGGTAATAAATTAGTCAATATTCATTTATAGGTTTCACTTTTCATGTTACGATGATTTTCTTACTTTACCTGTCAATGAGAATTCTCGACTTCGGTTGAGAATATATTACTTATAGAATACAAATTACTTGAATTCTTATTTTTTAAAGTTCCCTAAAACGAAGAGATATCTAATTTATATTTTTAAAAACATTTTATTTTATTTATTTATTTTATGCCAACTAATCCATTTCAGATTAATTTTTACAATGTATTTAGTTGTCCCAAATATATTGCAATTTTCAAATAAATTGAATAAAATCTTCCAGTTATGTTTCTGATATTTTAGAAAGAACATTTTTCTAGTTTTTCATATTTATTTTGTTAGGTCCTAATATTGGATCTGGAATTACGCACTACATTATACAAGAGGAATTTGATCGAATTGATGGAATGTGGTGGAGACCTTGCGAATACAATGCAAATGGTAAACAGAAATACTGTTAAATGATTAATCTGATTTAAAGTTTATTTATTTTTTATAATGTTAGTGTTGGAATGAAGCTTATTTAGATATTCCTATTTAGTTCACATGGCGCCGTTTTTTACATTAAAATCTGAGACTTTAATCAGTTCTTTCCTTCCTTAATATTGTGCTTTTAATGGTGACTTTGATTTTTTGGATTATAAGCTTAAAAACAAAATGGTTTATGTCCTATTGACAGCTGTTTTTGCATTAAATAGGCTGATAGATTAATGAATCATGAATTGGCTAAGGGGCCGAATATATGACATAATAATGTACAATGATTACGCAATAGTAAGGGGTTTCGTAATAGTCGCCATCAACACAGCACATTGTATAGATGTTGCTTTGTAATCTTTACTCATTGATCGCATCTGGTGAATACAATGTAAAGGGAAATAGAAATATTGATAAAAATTAATGTGACTTAATGCTTATTAATTTTAATCATTTAATGTTGGAATGAAACTTTTTTAGATCTTTATTTAGTTCACATGGCGCTAGGTTTGACAACCGTCCTTTTTTTCAAAAGACTGTCATTTTTTCAGGACTTGAAATTACATATTAAAAGGACATGTTCTTTGGAATTAAGTTAGAATTAAGGATAGTTGCGGTAATTCTTCGGAAAACATTCTAAAAGACAAAAATTTCCTGAAAAATGATAAATCAACTTTGAAACATTAATTTAAAAATAAAGATTAATGCTGGTTATAAATTTTTTAAAAATAATTCGTTTATTATTTTTTATAGTATCAATGATGCAAAAAATTGGTAACAGATATGTCCTTTTTAAAATATAGGAGTTATGGATAAAAGTTGGCAAATGGCGCCGTTTTTTACATTAAAATTTGAGACTTTAGTAAATTATTTTTAACAGGGTTCATTTTGTTACTTAAAAAGATGAATCATTTTGCTGTGAATTGCTTTACGTGTAATATTACATATCGATTTTTAGATTTATTCTTTAAATTTGTGATGTCTGTTTAGTTAAATCGATTACTTTTTTCTAATATTATTTTTTTATAAACAAATTAAAAAAAAATTGTAATTTTTATCGTGTACTACAGGCAAGTCAAACTCGCAACCCAGACAACAAATTTAATGATTATTAATACATTAAAAATTTAAGAAAGAAATTTTTTCTATGTTCATACATTTATGTCTATAATTATTGTAAAATATTTAACATTCATTCATAAGAACAACAAAAAGCTAAGATTGATCACTACACAACAAAATTCACAATATACATTTCTATTAATTTACTAATGCATATGTATTTTTATTAATAATAAATGTTTTAAATTTACTTATTTTTTGTGCTCCCCTTCTCAAGTCTAAAATTGGTAAAGTGACCCAAGGTATGGATTGAGTTTGACAAGCCTGATGTACTAGAATATATAAAAATCTTATCTTAAATTAATTATCCTAAAAACTAATTAACAAACATTTTGATATCTAATATTGAAGTTTATAAATGAGAACTATTTTCTAGAATATCACTTATTAATTGAAGAATTCAACGAAAGTGACGTAAAAAAAGTTACTATACCCTGTTATACTTTTGAATTTGAAAACGAAGAGTTCAGATATCCGCAGACAGGTTTATTTACAATATTTAAATATTTGGAACCAATTTGCATTTCTAAAAAAATTTTATTTTTTATTATTTATAATTCACATTTTTTGATTTTTATTGATAACAAATCAATGGAATTATTAAGAATAGCCAACACAATTTTAATTTACTTATTGAAATTCTAAGAACTTCTTTTGGTTTTCACCTCTGATTTCTTTTCATTTTTCAATGACATTAGGAATTTTTTAATATTTGACAGTGAATCAGTAATGATATTGATGTTTATATTAATAAAACAATAAGAATACACACAACCTGAAGTATAAACGATGAATGCATACACATAAAAGCACTCATAGACCTAAAGGGAACACAGGACACCAACCGAAACACCAGATCGGACTGCCATTATAAGGGGAAAGCTCAGATTTATTTCACAACAAAGGTTAACAAATGTTCTACTTTTTTTATATATTTCGACTGTCATGTCCTCTATAGTTACATATTTTTCCGATTTTTTCATATATCTATGCAATTTTAAACACAACGAAATAGTATAAATTTATACAAGAGTTTTTTAAAATCAAATTATAGTTCATTTATTTTTCATGATTTCATACATTTTATATCATACCAATAACAAAAACTACTTTTTTAATAATAATATTTCAAGAATACCAATGCATTTAATGAAGTCAAACATCAGTTGAAAGTTGACTTGATAGTTAAAATTGTAGCTAAAAATATTTTGAAAATTTTCAGTTCTTTTTCTGGTGTTTTTAAGTTTAATGAATTCTTGCTTCAATCATTTAAGATTTCTTGTCATTGTTGTGGAGTGTATTAATAATAAATTGATTCATTTTGAGTAGTTTGAAGTTTGACATTCTATTCATTATCCGAAACATCAATTTCATAAACACTGAATAGATCTTATGATAAATTGTATTTTCATGGAATATTTACAGATTCTTTTAAACATATTTGTATATTTATAACGCCAGTTCTTGAACCATATCCTGTTCTAAATTTATGCCAAATACTTATTGTAGAATATAAGTTGGGAAAACACAAACTGATTTAGTAATAATACAAATAAATACCAAAGGATATTCCAACATGATTACATCTTGTTATAAACCATCTTTATTAATATTATAAATATTTCAGGGTCAATCAAAGCTTGGTGTCGTATATTACATTTTCTCTTATCGATAAGCAGCGTTAGAGTTTCTAGTCGAACGCACTGGATAATGATGAATTGGTTTTTTTTTCGAATACTTGTTTCGTGCGAGTTGACAGTTTTTTTATCGTCCGGAATTCTTTTCACTTAATTGTAATTCCTCTTAATCACACTTCTCTTATCTAGCAAAGAGGAAGTCCACTGCTTTATCACAGAATGTTCATAAATTTTATTCATTAGTTTTCGAATTTTCTTAATCTTGCTAGTTTAGTCTGAGCATATTTCCAAGGCTCCATTGAAATAAAATTCTAAATTTCTTATTTTATCCTCTTCTATGCATTCCATTTCATACGTAATCAACATTAAAATTCTTTTGGCCTGTAATATGTCAAGGTCAATCAAAGCTTGAAATCGTATTACATTTATAAATGATCTTCAAATTTTTACATAAAAAATACGAACTAATCGTGTCTTGTGAGTATTCTTATTCTCACCATTATGCAAATTTATTACAAGTGTCGTTTACTCATCTATTGTCATACTTAACTTTATGTCTTTTGAAGTTTTTGAATTAATTTCCTGAATTATTTTGATTTTCCTTTCTTCAAAATCTTCGAGAATTTATCCAATACACGAATTTTTTTGCCCAGCAGTTTTAATTTATCTCTCATGCAAGCAATTATTTTTAGAAATTGCTCTAATTGAAATCCCACCTGTTTCTATATCTGAGATAATTTCATTATGGCTTTTTCTACATTATAGTCATGGGCTTATTTTATTCAATCATTGGGTTCTCAGTTTCATTACTTGAAGTTGCCTTCAATCAATGCCATGTTTATTTTTTAAAGTTGTTGCTGAACCTCCAAAGCACTTAATAGTTTTATTGCAACCACTGAAATGTGGTCCAATTTCTTGTGTGATAGGATTAGGATTCTTTCGTTTTTTGCATAGCTCTATACTACGACATCACAGGTATTTTAAAATAGTCAAAATTATTTTTTATTTAAAAGATTTATTACTTTTCTTTGAATGTTTATAAATTTTCAAAATATTTTTTAAACGAATATAAATATGATTAATTTAAACAGAATAGCAACTAGTAATCGCTAAATATTATTAATTTTTTTAATTTTAAGAAACAAAAATAAAAAATAGAACAGATATCTAATATTTTTTGTACCTAAATTTATTTTTGGTGAAATAATTATGTCACAATAAAAACCAAATTTCATAAAAAGCAAAAACAAAGAAAAAAACCTAATTTTGTGGCTTAGAAATTTTTTTATAAAATTTAGTGTTTAATAATTTTATTAAGAGAATTTTTATCAATCAAATAACTCTTAATTTTTCTTGGAAATATGTTAGAAGTTGATCACAATATTAAATAGGTCAAACCAATGCGAAATCCAATGTAAAGTTGTTGAAAATTAAAGCCGCTTCTGAAAATAATGATGTAAATTGACATGAAATTATTTTTATTCAGTAAATATTTGTTTAGATTTTTGATTTTGAAGTTCTTGAGCTTCCTAAAGAACTTTTTCAATTATTTCCTGACTATGAATACTTGACAAATGCAGGATGGACACCTGATGGAAAATTGTGATTTGTTTTTTATTTCCTTGTAAAATTATTTATTTAAATATCATTAGTATTTGGGTACAAATGGCTGATCGTTTACAAAATTGTCTTTCAACATTTTTGTTATCTTTTGACAGTTTTTCTGTGGCAAACACTAGAGGAAAGGACAAATTTAATGGTTATGCAGTTCATTTTCACAAAGAAATTAATAATAAGTATTGGGTTCCTGTAAGTTTTAATATTTATATATCTGCTTATTGATGATCAAAATACTATCACGCATATCGTTTCATTTTTCCTTTTCTATCGAATAATTAACTGCATAGTTTTTTCAAGTAACTATAAACTGAGAATTTGTCGTTTTATTAAGTCTTCGTTGTGTTTTTAATTTACTGTCCATTTCGGTCAGTAAATTGTAATAAAAGACATGAACATTAGGATCCCGGAGAAATATTTTTCTTATCACATTTTATAGAAATTAAACTGACATCTTAACTAAAGTAAATGACACGAATAAAATTTCAATTTTCCTATTGTTACAAATGATTATTTATATTCATTTTGTTTTCGTCTAAAGATCAATGTTTACAAAAATGAAAATGAAGGATTTTGAGCTCATTAAATTGGAGAAATATTCTTGCATTATAATTCAAAGAAGAATTAAGTTTTGCAATTCTAAATCTCCTTAATTATTCAAGCTAACTGTCATTAGTATATTATTATTCATCTGTATTAAAAAATGATGGCCAATTATTAATAAAATTCGAAAACGCCAAATAAAAGAATTATATTTCGAGGAAATTATTCTAATCATCAGTTCGCCATCATAATCTTTGTCAAATGTTATATACGGAAGCAATGATGCAATAATTACGATTTAATGATTTAATTAAATAATCTCAATAAATTTGTTGCTGATTGAATGTTTATTTAATTGGATTGTAATTTAATTACCAAAGCCTCACATAAAATTCTTTCCCACTTATTACTAAAGTTTTTATATAAATTTTAAAATTTTTTAAATCAGTAACGCTTTTGCACATTTTTCTATGCCCACTTACATTTCTCACGCCACTCAATCGGCTATGTTCCTGAACCCGTATGCGAAGATGACGGGAAGTCTCTACAATGTATGTGGCATACCACCAATTATATGAAAATTAATACGCTAGTTCAGAAACTAAACCTATTGGGGTTTGAGAAACATATTTATTGATTTACACAATTTTGATATTATTTTTAATAAATTTGAATTGCCTAATGATTTTGTGACAGACAATTTAAAATAGTATCAAAATCGTTAAAATCAATAAATATGTTTAGTAATAAATCTCAAACCCCAATAGCTTTAATTTCTGAACTAGCGTATTAATTTTCATATAAAATGGGTACACTGCCACATACATTGGAGAGACTTCCCGTCATTTTCGCCCACGGGTTCAGAAACATAGCCGATTGAGAGGTGTGAGTAATATTATTGAGCATAGAAAAATGTGCAAAGGAGGAACAACTGATTTAAAAGGTTTTAAAAATTTAAATAAAAACTTCAATAATAAATATTTATTTAATTAATATTTATGATTTGTATTGAAAAAACAAATTTTTTTGGTTATTTGGCTTGGAAATTTGAAATTACTTATTTCTGGTTTAAAACGACAGTGAAAAATGTATGATTAAACTAAAAATTTCTTTTTTATTTACTAAAAATTATTTCCATGATTTACCTAAAAATATTTCGGATGAACTCTACTTTTTAGTGATTATAAAAATATTGTTGGTTTCTGACGTGATATTACATCGAGCAGTTAGAATAAATTAATCCAATATAATGTTTTGCAATTATTCAAATTTTTTTTCTGGTTAGGTTAATATGGATACCGTATTTTTAAAAAATACGTCAAATGAAGATATAGGAAATTGTTATACTTGCTCTGCAATATTGGGTTTAAGCAACAATGGATTCAACCATTTATGTTTTCTGAAGAAAACTTGGCCAATTCCATTAAATACCGGTGTGAAAATTCTATAACATTTTATTAATAAAATGTTTCTATAACAATAGATACATATACAGTTATAGTTCCCGATATATTTCACCATCAGTATCTTACTACCGGAGATTGGGAAGTTGATATTCATAAAGTAATTTTTATATGGAAGACAAATTTAGATCAAGCCGAATGTTTAGATATGGATTGATGAAAACAATGAAATTCTTTATTTTCTTGCTAATCGTGATGATATTTTGGCTAATCGTCTGTAAGTCTTAGACAATTTTATTTTAATTTTATTAATTGCTCAATGATAATAATAATTATTATTATTATTAATTGTTAATACTATCATTTTTATTTTTTATTATTTTTTTTTCATTACATTTTAAAAATATTAATAAAATACTTAATAAATTTAAATTATTTTATTATAGAAATAATATTAAAAGTTAATAATTTATAAAAACAAAAAAATATCAATTAAACAATTTTACAAAATCATACTATTTAAAAATATTCAAAACATTCGTAGTCATACCACTTTGCACATTAATCTTTGGATTCAATGACCTTATCAACAATCCTTCACGTATTACACATTCCCAATAATTAATAAAACTTTTCAATAACACTTTAAAATCAGACATTCCTATTTCACTTTTACAACCTCTATTGTGCTCACTAATATTGGTCAAACCCTTCAATCGACAATGCTCTAGAACTCGAGTACAGAGATGACTGGAAGTCTCTCCAATGTATGTACCATTACACCCATTATATGTAGATTGATAAGCAACATCAGAAAATAATCCAATCGTTACACGAATTAGAAACGATCTTATAATCTAAATTTCCCACCTGTTTACTTAACTTCCTCTTATAATTTGTAAAACCTTCCGAGTACGGCAATACCAACACAAATTTAGGCTCATTATTCTTATATAAATTTTTACTATTATTTACATCAACACTCAATTATCACTCATTTGTCAAATTACACTCAGACCTTCCCAAAACTGTATAATTATTGGGAACGTGTGATACTTGAATCATTGTTTATAAGGTCATTGCTTCCAAAAGTTAATGTGCAAAGTGGTATGACTAAGAATGTTTTAAATATTTTAAAACAGTTTAATTTTATAAAATTATTAGTATTGATTATTATTATTATTATTATTATTATTATTATTATTATTATTATTATTATTATTATTATTATTATTATTAATATTGTTATATTAGTTATCTTTGATTAATATACAGTTACAAATTAAATTATGGAGTGGCAAAGAATTCTTCAGATTGCTGCAGTCCGATTCAGATAACAGATGAAGATTCATCTGTTTGTATTAATGAACAGAACGATTGGGCAATTGTTACTAAAAGTAGTTACAACACTACGGTATCAGTTAAATTAATAAACATTAAAAATATAAACATGCCAGAGTTTACATTGTTTCAACTTTGTTAGCCTAATTTTTTTTATAAGTTACTTTATATAAAATATATTTTCTCATATAGTAAAACCTTTCAATTTGATTTGTAAAAGTCTTGAACCAGTAATCTATCCAAAATTGCTCAAATATGACATAGTTGATGATTATCAGAACAGTATTCCCTTATATGGATTATTATTTCTCCCAAACGATGCTCAGAAACAGTGGCCAACATTGCATTATGTTTATGGCGGTCCAAGCGTTAGATTAGTTGAGAATACTTATAATAAAAACTTGTTAGTTATTGATAATTCTACAATTATTCTATATGTTCAATATTTTGTTACAGCTACGATCTTGCGCATCTATAAAAAGAGAAATTCATTCCATAAATAATCTGTGTAAATAACATATCCCTAATTCTTATAAAAATGATTAAAAGTATTTCGAATTCATACAAAGTTTTTTTATTTATTACTCTTTTACTAATATTTTTTATTTAAAATACCAAGTTGATAAAGAAATTTAACTCAATAAAAATATAATTAATAAAAATTAAATTATTGCCAATAAATAGAGAAAAATTACATATAATTATATTTTTTTAATTCGAAAAATTGCTAGTCACAATCGATAATTATATTAAATAAAAATAACAATTATTTAATTACAAGAAAGCGATATTCAACCACACATTTTAAGATACATTTTTTGAAATTAGAAATGAAAAATTGAGAAACCAATTGTTTAAAAAAGCGGTATGGGGTTGATATTTTCTTGTGTTTGAAAATCAGATACATCTAGAATTGATTTTGCATGATATGAACAGTTATCATAAAAGACGAAGATAAATTCATTTATTACTTTATTGAATTCATTAATCAAGCCCAAAGTTTAACTATAAGACACATAGAAAATCAAGTTAATTTAATCGATTGATACTGGTCTTTATATTTCTGAAGGTTTTTATGTATTGAAGTATAAGAGAAATATGGTGAGAAGGTTGATCTGTCGTTCATGGTCTTTATCTTCTATTTTTGCAAATTAAATTAGAAATGTTGATAAAGAATGACTCATAATGAAAACCTTTTGACAAATCCAAGTTTGATGATGTGTGATTGTAATTTGATTAGTGAATATAAGTAGCATCAATAGTGCATGCAAGAATGATGAGCCTAAATTGTGTTGTTACTTGGGTTTCACAGATTACAAGAGGAAGATAAGTGATCAATTCGGGAATATAGATTATAAGATTATTTCAAATATGTTCATTAAAAAGTCTAAAATTCGAACTCTTTGTTCGAACTTCGTTTATCAAATTACATGTAATAACTGAAGTTACATGTGTGTTGAAGAGAGTTCCCGTCGTCTGTATACTTGAGTATGTGAACATTGTCAACTCAAGGAATTGACCAATAGAAATGAACACAATACAGGTAAGAGTAAAATAGGTTAGTGTGATATTTCAAATTTTTTGTTATAAATATATGTATAGCGCTGTTGATAAAATTATTGAATCCGAAATGCTGTGAACACATGTGTTTTGAATATTTTTAAATAGTTTGGTTTGATGAATTGTGGATTTGAATATTGATTATTTTTGTTTTTCGGCATTTTATTAAATCGAATAATTTGTAATTTTTATTTAAATTTTTTTTATAGATTATTTGAATAAAATGCCATTATAAATCATAAAATTTAAAAACTTCAAAATATAATTATAAAAATATTTTAAAAATTAAAAAAATGATTATTATTAATTTAATAAAAATAATTTACTATCATATCTGATAATCACGAAAACAATGAATAATCTCCTGAGGTTTATATAATTTCTCTGACTTGTATAGTTTCTTTCTAATGTTTTTAGCTTCTTTCTATTTCTCCCCCGTGCCTATTGTTGCATCTTCTTTTATAACAATGGGTAAATAAGAAAATTATTGCTTCAATACCAGGATTCTAGCCATTAATAATTAATATAAATTTGTCTATCATCTCCAAAACAGTGGTCCCCATAATTGTCGTAATTATTGATATATTAACGAAAATGGTTGTCGAGCTATAAAGAGATTCTAATTTCCTAATTAGGCATCACTGTAATAAAACGCTAATGAGCTTGATCCAATTCGTGATTATCAACAAAGGTTATTTTAATAATTAATCAGTTTTTATTTTTGTAATACCTTTATATAAGACCCAATTATTTTTGAATTACCATAAATTCTTAAACTTTATTTGCTACCCACTCATACATTTTATCTTGCAAAATATTGATTATTGATTTAAACTAATTTTTAATTGAAATTTTCTGAGTTTTACCTGCTTTGTATTTCAATTTTTGCATCTTTTAATTTATTTCCACATGTTGTGCAACTGCAATAAAAGAATAAATTTTTTTGGTATGTTTATAATATTTGAATCCGGATTATTCTACTCATCTCGAATTGATTTCAGCTTGTTAATTTATATGATTGAATTATTATAAGTTTCTCATTTATCGGATGAAGAATTTTAACGAAAGTAAAACATAAATACAACTTAAATTCCTATATTATATCGAAAATAATGCAAAAATATTTTTAAAATGTTATTATAGGATTTATTTACTGCTAGGATTTACTAAAAGAAAAAATAAATACAATCTCTTTTAGTGGTTCATAATATTCACTCTTTAAAAACTTCAAAGTTATCTCTACTTATATCCCGTTTGCTTAGATAGGTTGCTTGCGAATTGATAACTTGTGAGAAATTAGTTAGATAATTACATTTATTTCCTAAGTTTTTTTTATTTAAGTATGTTCCAAATCAATTCTTAAAATCACTTATCTTATTATTTTTACACTTATTTATCCATTCAGTTTTCAATATTTTTCAAACTTGCAAAGAATTATATTAAATTTAGGTCTGTAAAGAAACCAAAAAATAATTTATATTATTAATTTATAAAACAAAATTGTAATAATAATGAACATTACTTTGCATTTTGCTCTCGGGCTGGGCTGATCTAAAAAAATGCGCGTCTGAATAATAGTTAGTCTTATTATACTGACGCGTAATAACAAGTTGTCGTTTCCTGTATAGTTTAATTTCATATTTTATTAAACTATAGTGAAAAAATAAATGTTTTCGAAAAAGAAAAATCCTGAACAAATAAAGTTGTGGAAAATTATTTATTTATAGCGGGATTTTATTTATTGTTTAATATTCAATGAAGATAAATATTAAACCATACATAAATTCAAATATTTTACTGATAGTGTTGTATTTCAACACATGCATGTACTCAACATATTGGTTTTAGCTTATATATCGGTGACCATGTATATTATATATTGTATAATTCACCGTCAAACTCATTTCCAACAAGAAAGATAACTTAATTGACGATGCATTCAAGACAGGAATATTTCAAAGCCCCATAGCTTATGCGGATATTATGTTATGAGATGAAAGTAGAATTCCACTTTAAAAAATCTTCGTAGATTTTATGATGTAAATGTCCTACAGTTTTTGCAGCTTTAGATTAGAAAATCTCGTAAAAACGAAGAGTTTCTAGAGATCTAAGAACAAACTAATACTATTTTCAATTAATAATTTCCTAAAATTAGTCTTAACGCTTTTGCACTTTACCTTTGACCGGTATTGAAAAAATTGCTTTTATTATTATATTTTATTAATTTCATATTCTGTTATTTTGGTACTTTAACTATGAATTGTAATTTCATTTACAATTTCAAATATTTACAATTTTTTAATTAGATATTAGATATTTTTTTTATTAGATATTTGTTTGCTAAGAAAATGAATTATTTTGGATTTGCAGTACTTGTATGCGATGGACGTGGTTCGTCTAAAAGAGGTCTCGATTTTGAAGGGCATGTCAAAAATAAAATAGTAATATTTTTCTCTGTTCACTAAATTTATAAATTATATTTTGGAACATATTGTTGGGGTATTACGAAAAAGCATGGTAAAACCAATAAAACACCAAATGGTAAAAGTGCAACATTAATTAAAAGATTTACATAAATTCGAAATTAAGATTGATCGGGGAAATGATATGGTTGAACGCCAAATCGAGAGATGAGTCCAGAGATAATAATAAAAATTTTAGTGAGAGGTCCCTAGGAAATAAAATAAGACAAAAAACAAATTAATTACTAATGGGAAGCCTGAGTCAATGGAAAGTCCGAGAGATGAGAAAAACCCGGCGTGTAAACAAAACAATAGAAAAGGGTAAATTGGCCTAAACAATATTAAATGGGCGCCACTGATCTATGAGGAAGTAATTATTTTCTAATGTATAATTTATTAAGGTAGCAAACGTTGTTGACAAATGTCGGCTAAGGTAATCTGTGGGGAAGTAATTATTTTTAATAATTTAGTATGGCAGCAAATTTTGTTGACAATTGTCTGAAAACAGTCTAAGCAGGAGTATAAAAGGAAAAACACGAAATGGCCAGTAGTCGAAGCAAACGAGTAGTCTAGTCAGGTCAGTGAAAGAATCTAAATCCAAGTAAAATCAAAAGTTATCTATCAGAAAAGTTGATTATCCATTGTATAACCTATCTTAAGGTAACAAAAGATATTTAGTGGTTGAAGGGTGCAAATAAATCACAAAATTGTAATTACAAAACATTGAAATAAATCGGATTGAGTTGTAACTGTGGTAATAACTGCAAATAAAATTATTCTGCGTTGGGTTTACTTATTTGATTCGAATAGGACACGAGGAGTCAGAGGGAACCGACTTTCAATAATAATAACCCAACATTATTAACTCAAAAAATGGCCTATAAATATTTTATAAATTATTTATTTAATAATTTTGGAATAAATAAAATTTAAATGAAATTCACATCACTAATTAGGGCGTGAATTTAAACTCCCATTAACTCTCATAGTTAGGAAAAGACAGTACGGGGCTCTCTCAATGACTTGATAATCTTTGTGTTGATAAACAAGAATATCAATATATATATATATATATATTGATATATATATATTAGTTATTCAATTCAAATTAAGCTCTCCAACATCCTTTACTTCAAGCGCTCACCTTTTGTAATTCTTTATATTTATGTAAATTATTTAATTTTTAAAAATGTATTACGAACTTTGTCTAAAAAGATTTCATGTAAATTTCAGGGTACTGTGGAACTAGATGATCAAATATTTTTCCTCCAAAAAGCTGCTGAAGATACGAATTTAATTGACTTAGACAATGTTGGCATCTATGGAAGCTCATATGGTTTGTTTATTAAATTATAATTTTATCATGACACGTTTCTAGGTGGATATTTAACTCTAATGGCTATTTTAAATTATTCTAACATATACAAATGCGGATTTAGTGCCTCTCCTGTTGTTGATTTTAAATACTATGACACTGCTTATACGGAACGATACCTTGGAATGCCTGAAACTAATGTTGAAAATTACGAGTAAATAGAATAATAAATAATAATAACAATAAAAATGATGATGATAATAATAAAATAATAATAATTATTACTAATTGAAAAACGCCAACTGTATATTTTGTATAAAATATTGCTATATATATATATATATATATATATATATATATATACATTTAAACAAATTATACATTAATTAAATGTTTCAATAAATAAATATTTCAATCAATATTTAAAGATTTTTAAAATATTAATAAAATACTTTATTAATTTAAATTATTTTATAATAGAAATAATATTAAAAGTTAATTTTTTAAAAACAAAAAAACTATTTATAAATATTGAACGTTATTCTTGGGATCCAATGACTTTATCAACAATGCCTCCAATATCACACACAATAATTACTAAAACTTTTCAATAAAACTTTAAAATTAGACATACCTTTTTTATTTTTACAGCCTCTATTGAGCTCACTAATATTGGTCAAACCCTTCAATCTAGACTCGAGTACAGAGATGACGGGAAGTTTCTCCAATGTATGTGGCATTATGCCCATTACGTGTAAATTGATAAACAAGCTCAGAAAATAATCCAACAGAGTTTTTTATTTATTTATAAACATACTGCGTACTTTTCACGAATTAGAAACGATCTTATAATCTAAATTTCCCATCTGTTTACTTAACTTACTCTTATAATTTGTAAAACCTTCCGAGTACGGCAATACAACCACAAATTTAGGTTCATTATTCTTATATAATACTAATCGAATTTTTGATCAACCATTACGAATGTATCATTGGTTGGTACAATTGACTTATGATGTTCGTTGTGAAATCAAAATCATTCTGAATATCACATTTTTGATAGAAGGGCATTTCGTAAACTTCTTGAATTTCCTACTTCAAATGTCAATTTACATGTAGTGGATATAATGCCACATACATTGGAGAGTCTTCCAGTCATCTCTGTACTCGAGTTCTAGAGCATTGACACGGTTGAAGGGTTTGACCAATATTAGTGAGCACAATAGAGTCTGTAAAAGTGAAATAGGAATGTCTGATTTTAAAGATTTATTGAAAAGGTTTAAATGTCATTTAATAATTATATGTGAAGCGTTGTTGATAAGGTAATTCGATCCAAAGATTAATGTTCAAAGTGCTATGGCTACGAATGTTTTGAATGTTTTTAAATAGTTTTATTTTGTAAAATTGTTTTAAATTGATATTTATTTTGTTTTTAAAAATTATTAACTTTTAATAATTATTAACTTTTAAATGAAAAATTTTTATAGTTATTATTAATATAAAAATTTTATAAATATTTAAATATTGATTGAAATATTTATTTATTAAAACATTTGATTAAGAAATAATTGGTTAAAAAATATATAAAAATATAATAGTATATATTTTTTAGTTTATACTATTGGTGGGTTTCCGGGTGTTGATATTTTGAAACTATATGGTTGTTACCCAGACAACCCCATACAAATATTCTTCGCTTACCACTCGGCACCCGTTGCTAAGCAACGTTGGAACTGTGTTCGAGTGGGTAGATCGTCCGCAAAAAGTGAGCGCTGTTGCTAATGCTATAATTGACCGAACGATCCATGGGTCCAACGAGCTACCGATAGAAGGCCTGTGCTCGATTTCGATTCTTAGGTCCCATTATTCTCCTATCTCTTTCAAATGTTAACCTATACTCTCATATCATCTATCTTTATGTCCATTCGCTTGGTCCTTCTTATTATTGTCCATGTTGATGATTTTTTATGTCTGTAAACCCTTGGTTATGTTAAGTAAACATAGTACATCTCTTACCCTTATCCCTATTATAACTACAATGTTCCCTATTATTATTAATAGCATCATCATTGTTACTATTATATATATTACCTTTCTTAATTGTTACTTCTATTACCTTTATTATTATTTTTATTACTATAACTACCATTATATTTATTGTTATTACTACTATGGTTATTACTACTATTATTATTATCATTATTATTATTATTATTATTATTATTATTAATATTATTATAATCACCATTACCCTTATCATTATCGTTATTATTATTAAAATTTTGTAGGGATCCGTCCTTATTCCTCAGCGTAAAAATTTTTTTTTATTGAAATACAACATTAGCCGTAGTCCATCTGTATTTTTCGGTTTTCGGTAAAGTATTTTTGTAAATTCGAAAATTTTAGCAGCGTTCCGCCCTTATTTTACGGTTCATCCATATGCTACAGTTTTCGACAAAGTATTTTCATTGACTCGGAAAATTTGAGCAGCGTTCCACTCTTATTTTACGCGTTCCGTTTTTACGTTACTATTTTTGTTAAGTATTTGAATTAATTCGGAAAATTTGAGCAGCGTCCCGCCCATATTTTCCGCCTCAACTCAAATTAATTTATTTTATTCTTATTTAAAAACATTATTTTTCATGATTTTGGTCGTTCGGATTAATCTTTTTCCGATGGCTATTCATTTTAACTGTTGCAACGATTTCGCAATTTTTCCCGCTACCCGTTCCCTCTCTTTGTCCTTAAGATCTATGTATGTTCATATTATATTTAATGAGTGCCCACTGGACTACTCGGTGTTAGAGATTTTGAGCCGATTGTTGTTAAAAATTTATGTTAATTTTACAGGAAACGGATGGTGAAGGAGCAGCCAATAAACTACTCATTTACCCTCCAATTTCCCCTATGTACGGATAATATTGACGTTCCAGCTCCTGCGTTCCGCACGCCGGAGCCTTCACGGGCACGAACTATTGGCGATTTTACACGCACTTACACAGTTCGATAGTGTGTTTTATTTTTCTATCTTGCGTTATGTTTTGGCTGTGGGCCACCAAAAATAAAATAATAGAAAAAATAAATTATCACATGAATTAGGCAAAAGTCTCGACGCATAAACTGTATATTTGGCATTCATATAAACAAATTTTAAATCGGGCATCGATGTACATAAACCAAAATAACATAACTGTAGATTAACAATCTGAAAATATTGCTGCAAAACATAACTGTAGATTAATAACCTAAAAATATTGCTGCAAAACATAACTGTAGATTAATAACCTGAAAATATTGCTACAAAACATAACTGTAGATTAATAACCTGAAAATATTTCTGAAAATATTGCTGCACAATAGTTGAAAAGTACACAGTAAAATAAGACAAAAAGTGTGCAACTTAATTTTGGCTGAAATCAATACTGCAAAGTAGTAGTTGAAAATTTGTGAAAACACATCAGAATTTATACCTATAATTTGGCCTTAACCTTGCGTGTTAGTTTTATTGCGATTAAACAAAATTCGATTTTGAAATTTTTTGTGTTATCTAAATTAAATTTTTATTTATTTCTTAATTTAAATTGGTAATTTATTTTTAACATTTTTAAATAAATTTATTCAGCTAAAAATATTTTATTTTTATTCATTTAATTCATTAATTTTTACTTTTATATAAATGGTCATTTTACGGTCAAATTTTCTTGTTATTATGTTATTTTTTATGTAAATTTCGTACGGTTCTTGATGCATTTTGTATTTATTTTATTTTACTTTTATGTTTTTGATTTTATATTTATTTATATTCTCTCAGATTTTAAAGTGTTTAGTTGGTGTTGTATATTGTATTTTAAGTTATCTTGGTGCTGGATTTTCGTGGTGTATTACTGATGCATTTAAACAATTCTCAAGGCTATTTGTGTGCTGGCCTAACACTATAAACAAATATTTACTATTCCGAGTTCAATAATTTATTTTGTTATTTTTCCAGTAATGCATCAGTTCTTACTTATCTGCCTCGTTTACCACAAGATAAATGCAGACTTGTTGTAGCTCATGGTGGCAAAGACGAAAATGTGCATTTTTTGCATACAGCAAATTTAATTCGACATTCGAATCGATTCGGGTTTAATATTAAATTCCTAGTAAGTCTACCATTGTCTATATTCAGTATTATTATTGTTAAATTAATGCGAACCAGTCAATTTAAAAATATTTCAAGCTCACTTTTGATTTTATGACAGCTCGTCACTGAATTCAATCCAAATTAAATAAGATAATTAATACAAATTTATATTTTTCGTCAAATTTTATCTGTTTTTTCTTTTTTAAAGTTTATAATCTGTGAATGCGGTAAAAAACGTTTTTTTATTTATTTACACAAGAATTGATAGTATTATATTTTTATATTTATTAGTATTATTATTATTATTATTATTATTATTATTATTATTATTATTATTATTATTATTATTATTATTATTATTATTATTAATATTAATATTATTATGTTTATTAGTATTATTAATTAATCTTATTATTATTATTATTAATTATTATTATTATTAATTATTATTTATTATTATTATTATTTATTATTATTATTATTTATTATTATTATTTTTTTTTGAAACATTAACAAAATGTTTTTCACTTTCTAACTTTAAAAATTTTGTTATTTATTCTCATAACTGCATTTTTATTAAGTCCGTTCATTTACGTTTTTTATTTATCTTTGTTGAATTTTTTAATAATAATCCTCTATATTTTTAGTTTTATCCTAATTCAAGACACGGAATATCGGATCGAGCTCATCTGGAAAGTAATTTGATAAAATTTCTACTCAAGCATCTTTCAAATTAGTAATTTGTCAAAATTTGGCTTTTCATTTGATGCCAGAATAAACAGAAATAAACGATTTATTCTATTTCTGTGATTTAAAAATAGCTTGAAGTAAAATGCATGACTTATTTTTGAAATTTATTTTTGGTAAAAATTATTCAGTTTTACTATTGAATTTTTCCCTAATTTTTGTTCCTTATACAATCTATAAATAAAAATGAAAATATTTATCGATAGCCAAAAAAAGAAATGAGAATAAATGGAATTGTGTTTATTAATTTTTAGAAAATGTATGACATTTATATTAATCGTATTCTACAACAATTGCATAATTGATCGAATTAGGTGAAACCGACTGAGTTAATCTTAATGTTATTTTAATTTTCTCTCTAAGTCCATATGGTTTTTGTATCTTAACTTTTATATTCAAGTTTATTTAATACGATTGAAAGTACTTTCGGAAGGGTTATCTATAGACAAGTAGTTATGAAAATATTGAATAAAATTTGAATTGTGCATGAACATAGTTGAATGTTTTAGAACGGAATCTGGAAATATTTACATAATAGTTTAAAGATCGATATCTGGAAACAGGAATATAATTATATTTAATAGGAACCAAATCTTACAACGTACAATTATGTGTAAGTGGTACAAATTCGTTGCAAATAGATTTGTGCCTTTTTATTATCATCTATTCTTTCAATTTTTTATTATGTTTAATCTAGGACGTTATCTTATCTTGGGCATTTTTTGTTAAAATCATTTTATTAAATATAAACTTTTATAGAAAAAACATTTTTATAAAAAATTTGTAAAAATTTCTTTATTTTTTAATTTACTTCATTTTATAAGTTTTAATATTGGAAATATAAGTTTTGAAATTTGATATCATATATAACTTTTGCAATTAAGTTAAATAAAAGTTATTTTATTTGACATGAGAATCAAAGTTGTCTTCGTCATTATGGAATTAGGGACCCACAATCAGATTTCTTGAAACATGCATTGGGGAATTATGTTTATTTACATTTTGTTATTGGTGATTTTAAGGTTTAAGAAATTTATGACTTTGGATCTGGAATATTAAACTCACCAGCTAACCATGCTGAATCGGATTTTTTTCACCCGTTACTAGGTAACGTTAGCTCTAAGGCAAGAAGGTGGATTGTCTGCCAAAGGTGATGTTGGTTTCCACAACTGATCTGAACCCAGATGAAATCATGGTTCAGAAGTCTGCCGTTAGAACGAATTTGCCCGTCTTACTCATCTATAGTCATTTCTCCTTACTCGTTAATTTATAATTTTCAAAGGTTCGGAAAAAATAGAAATGTTAATTATTATCAATTGCATGTGGAAATTCGTTTATTGTGGTAACTGTCTATGGAGCTCCTCAGGATTTCTCAATTGCATCAAGGAAGGCGGTTACCGCCGTAGACCTTCCTTAGTTCATCTATAGATTTAGGGACACTACCATTGATAGTAATTTACAAATAGTTTTAGTGTTTGATATAGATGTATCCAACGCTTTCGGTTTTGTTGGGTTAATAATACTGGTGAAATCATTGGCTTTCTATATGTATGAGCCTTTTTAGCATTATTATTTTCATCTTATTTTTAAATAAAATAAGGATTGTTAAAGTTATCTTTCTCATCCTATGGATATTGTTATAAAAATTATATTGGTTGAAAAATAGAGAACAAACATGCATACATAATTAGAATAATCAAGTAGGAAAATAGGGGACATGAAACATCCCGCTTACTTACTTACCATATATAGTATCTAAAAAATATGATAGAAAAATTAAAAAATTCATCATATTCATTAAATATAATATTTAAACGACCAATGCTTACTGGGTATGTCGTAAGCACTTGGACCCCTTCCATAGTGTCCCCGTTTGTCCCTTTTGCGAAGACCCGCTTCCTCCCCATAGGTTTTTTCATTGTATTTTATTATATAAATGGTGAGACTTAGATATTGGAGACAGAATAATAATAACGCATTTTTTATTATTTTAAAAAATCAAAATCTATTTTTAATAATTTATATTTATAAACCAGCAAAACGAAAAAATTGCAAGCCAGCAAACCAGCATCTTTGACACCAAATTATATCCTTCTCTGGAGCATTATCAATGTGTTTCGACGTCAAAACATAGTAATCTAAACCTTGACCATCTACAATGAAAAAAGAACTTTATTACAAATTGAATTTACAATTTGTATTTTCTCCGGAACAAATTATAAGTATCTTTTTTCGCGTAATAGACAGTTGTGCCGTTATGGCTCTGTGATTACCTCAACAACCGAATACCATGGAAATTCAGGTTAGGCGTTTAGTGTGGTATTCATAAAATCTTTAGCGCTAATTATTCCATCTAGTGCAAACATTGACAAAGCATGAGTTATTTATGATGAGAATAGAACTTAATCACACACTGTTAGTCAAAATATTTGAGAAGTACATGATGTACATGAAGTACAGTCTTTCGAAAAGATCTTGTTAATTGGCTACTCACAATTTGCTAACTCATTAAGGAAGCTCATTATTCACTATTTTTACAAAAATGGCAAGAATAAATTTTCTGTACCAAATTTTAAAAGAAAAGATACAGCTCGTTTATTTTAAACTAATTTTTATGAATATTTCTTTGAATTCTAACTCATCTGCGAGCTGTCTGTAGTGATAGACCTCATTTTCGGTCTTTCAATAATTCACTTAACTTTAACATTTTTTAAACAATCAATTTAACCAAACAGAAGAAATAGATTAATCTTTCAAGTAAGGATTACTTTTAATTTCAATCACATTATTATACCATGCCTTTTTCAAAGCGTCAGATTTCCAGAATTGTTAATTCGACCCCATTTGGACCGTAGAATATCAAAATATTATGTCTCAATTTGAAATTATATCAACACTCACTTTTCGACGAATATTGAAAAGTGGTTCATTAATATTTTGTAAACTAAATCATTGAAAGTTGCTCTTTCAATATATATTTATCCTTAATATCTTCATTAATTAGTCTGTCAAAGTGGGAAATTTTGTTTCCAAATCGTGATATTTACACTTTGTATAAACATACTTTCCAGTTTTACTAGACACTACATTTATCTCTTGGAACTACAATATGTAGCTTTCAAATATATAGTTTTTTAAATTTACTCTTATTACTTGTTGAGGTGCGATATAATTTCCAATATAATATGATTAAAAGAAAGTCTAATAATTACCGTTATAAACTTTCGATAACATAACTATTGTGGCCGTTGAACTCTTCAGACCGGACGCTTATTTTATTTTGAAATGAAATATTTTAGAATAATTTTATTCAGGACGTGTCGTACTCAACATGTAAATGATTAAGCAAAATCTGTAAGTTATAAAAAAATTCCCAATAAAAATCAACAAAAGATAAAATATCTTAAGAACAAACGTTAAGATAATTGTACACTAAAATCTACACTGAATAAGCAATAAATTGTCATATTTATTAGCAAATGAATAAAAGTCTGAGAGATTCCATAGTAATAAAATCAATAAAAATCATAACTATAAATTCCAAACATTTATTTTCATCCGATTTATTAAGAAACCAATACAGTAACTAAATCTTTTTCTCAATAATAAAATAGCTATAAGCAAAAATAAAAGGAAAAGGAAAGATACAAAAGAATCAAAATTGCGACTGTTTGTTACTTTTAAAGTTTTATCAGTTTTATTAAAATATGGAATCCACGAAAAAGTCATTTTATTTGCAATTGCAATGATTTCTGACAGGGTCATTTGATTATTCAAAACGAAAGGATTTTTCCTCCTTTCAAATTGAAGTCGTTCGTTTTGAAGCAGCTTGATAATGGGGTATTGCGATTGGAAATAATAATTGACATTTGAATCAAAAAACAATCTCAGATATAAACTCAGAACTGCGATTCCCAGTGAGGTTTTATGTGCCAAACAGCCATCTAGAACATATTACGGGTTATAAATATTTTTCAACTATTTATTCAAGCATTGTGCAATACAAAGGACTGTTATAATCAGCGGATCTGATCAATTCTGACACGGCTCCACACAGCCGCCCTGGTTATAAAATAATTAGAAAAATCTATTTTTATATTGTCTTTTTAAAATTAAATACTATAGCTTTTTTTATAATTTCTGATAGGATTAGGATGGTTCCAAAGGAATTTGAAATAAATTGATTATTAACCATTTCGAATGACAGGCCATTTGTACAGAATGCGATATGAGTAGGTATATAGTAACCTGTTGGAACACTAGCCCTCCTCCGGGAGATTAATTACGCAATGGGATAATTTAATCTCCAATAAGCAATTACATAACTTTTAATTAAATTTCATTGATTATATTCAAAGAATATACAATACATATGCCGGGAGGCGCTCAGATTTCTCTGAGCGCATAGTACTGACGAGAGCCATTAGCTCGAAGCTAGTATACTATTGGGAAATGTACTGGATATCACTTAATGTATCGTATATTTTAATTAAATACTTTTTAATGAATAAATTGTCTGAATAAATTGTCTTTTTTGGCTTAAATTTTCCTTTGTCTAAATACATTGTAAACCTCACACTATAGTCAGTGGTCTTTCAACAAAAATGCCATGAGCTACAGTTCTTAGGACTTTTTACGGGGCGGATAAAGACCATCTAGTAAGGGGGGATTTAGGTAATGACGTCATATATTGAAATTCCAATAGTGCGATTTAAAATTTTCACCAGACAATTTATTAAATTTCATATCACTTCTAAACAGTTTACTTAATAAGACTAATTTTCTTCCATTTTCAAACAAAATGCTGTTAGATAAAAAACAATAAATAGTAAATACAAATTACTTTTAAAATTAATAATTTAATATTAGTTTATTATAAAAAAATACTATATTCAATTAAACATTATTAATATGTTTAGAGACGATATGAAGAGAACAAATCCTTTTCGGTCACAGAGTAGTTTGGATTCATTTTTTGGTGGCAACGAAAAAAGAAATGTCTGCTGAAACACCTGCAACTAATCATACTGCTACTATTGAGGTTAGTAATGGAACTACTGAACTCGAAACCACATCAGCGGCAACATTTGCAAGCAATAGTACTGCTACTCAATATGTTTGGCATGTTACATGTTGAAGAAACAGAACTATGTTACAGACACACAGACAGCGAAAAACAGAACAGGAATGACAGCTCAATAGACCTGCGACCACTGAAATTAGCCGAATATATTCAAGTCAGATTCCAAATTCTGTGTTAATCAATGACATTGACAATTTTATTGGAACAATTATTGATGATCTAACTAAAAAAACCTGTTAATATCGGTAAATTTTGTCTATGTGTGAATTTAAATTGAATCGCCTATCGATAAAAAAGCCTAAAATGTTCACACAATTGTCAGGGGTCTCGAAAAAACATGTAAATTAAAGGTTTTAAGTTAAGAAAAAAAGAAAAGTTTAGTAAAGTTAGAGTCTACAAATTACATAAGGAAATAATTTTAAAATGTAAATAACAAGTCGCAAATTCTTACAACGACAAAATTATATAAGTTTTTAAAGTAAAATTAGTTAATATGAAATATTTTAAATTAATTACTTTGAAATAAATTTTTTAAGTGGCGGCTCGTGAATATTTAAAATGGGGTGTTGCATAAATAAAACAAAGTACATAACTGAAATTTATTGGAGAAAATAAAGATCTGTTTTAATCTAAAACTTATTTATATATAAGATTCATTCTTCAAATTTTAGTATGACAAAATTTTTCAATTACTTTTTCACTAAAATTTTTCATTTATCTTTCAATAGAAACCATTGCCAGGGCAGTAAGCCTATCCGAGCTCATGCTGTTACGTAATAATCATTTTGTTCTTTGTAAAGTAGAAAAACATCTTTCTAATTATGATATTGTCATTGTTGTTGTGATTAAAATTTTTAAAAGTTTAATAGCAAAAACTGTTGATAAATTGTCTTTTCTCAATACATTTAAAAGTGAGAGGAATCCTTTGAAATTGTGAAATTCGGTCCTTGTATAAAAGACCTGTAATTCTGTTTCTAATTTTTCTTTCACCAAGTCAGAAAATTTATCGCTATTTTGTGCTATTTCAAAAATCGGTAAAGTTTTAAGATAATTTTCAAAATTTTCTTTATAAAATAATTTTGCAGCTATTAAATAATTCGCAAATGAAAATCATTCTTTTGCTTCTTCGTAAAAATTGTCGCAGATGTTTGTAGCTTCGATAATTTTATTTATACTCTTTGATTGGCACGAGATCGAACTACGAATTTCCATTATGGATGTGTCCTAACCAAATTGTATTTTACATGGTTCGATATTTCTGGACTGCATTTGATTATATAATATTTCAATATGTGGCATATATCTGATGAAATAATTGCACCCAACATGAGAAACTTTTATTAGATAGTAAATTTAAAAAGCCTGTCATGTAAATGTCTTGTAAGTGCTCGAAGAAAACTTTCAGAACAGAATTTTCTTGTGGATCATAGACGAGGCTTTATCCGTTTCCCTTGGTAGAGTCAAAGGTATGGTTGGTGTTGAGCTACCAATGGGTTCGTATCTTTGACGTCTCGGGATCATAGGTGAAGAAGTAGCAATTGCAACAGGGAAAACCAGTGGTAAGCTTGAAGTTAGGTTTTCTATTGTTACTTTTATGAATAGTTGGGGTATACAATTAAGGGAATGAGATTTTGCATTAGGTTTATTGGATTCATATGGATCGATAGGGCCGGAGCAGCAATTGCGAATTCTGTTTTAAAGTACGTAGGTTTCATGGTAGTAAGTTAAGAAGAGAAAGTAAGAAAAAGCGAGATGCGCGAACTAAATCCACTTACAGGGACTTTACTTCGAATGCCGCAAAGACCAAACATTGACTAATGAAATGAAAGGCAGCACATACCATCGGAAAACCAAATTTGAAGAACATTAAAGCATTGTACGTAAACCCGAGTTTTACTATGTTGCTAATGTTAGTCCTGCTTCAGGTTCAACAAAAGCCACAGAAACTGCTATTTCAAATTATTTAGAAAAGCGGAAAATTAGTTTAGAAAATTGTCAGGTGTAATGAAACACCAACACATACTGGGATCAATGGGGGAGTCATACGAATACTAAAAGATAAACTCGAAAGACATTTACACTGGATAATATGTTTATTACATGTTAATGAGCTTCCTTTTAGGCGAAACAACGAGTTGATCAAATGCATTTTCTGGTTTTATTGGAAAGTCTTGGAAAACTACTGATGCATTATCTGTCGTATAGTTTAGAGCAGTACAGAGCAACATGACAGATACAGATTATAGTGATATCAGTACTGATAAGAAATACCCGTACGGATGAACAAAAGTTGTGATAAATGGTTATTATTGATTCTCAGTGATCTCACTCAAGATGGCTTACAACTGCTAACCGAATTTTAAGATTTTACATTTCCACTGAAAATCCAAGTAAGTTGCAATTACTTGTCGATGATCCTGTATTTAGTTCTGGCTTTTTGCATATTTAGAAAATGATACAACTTATTGTTACTTGCTTGAAGAATTGAAAGCAATAGTGGATCTGGTGATCAAAATATGTTTGTAGCAATGATATCTGATTGATTAAATTATTTCAAGAAAAAAAAATTTGAAAGCAAGATTAGAAAAAAGACAAACTGGAAATATATGTTTATTTTTCCACAGTTAAACTTTCAAGAGAGTTCCTATGTTGATATGATTAGCTGGCGGAGCATAACAATTATGGAGCTTCCATTTATAATGCAATTAGATTTTAGAGTAATACAAGAATGTACCTGTGGTGAACTGGAAGATCACTCTTTATGATTTTTGAGATCCAGCATTGGCTCAACTTTCTACGTCTTTCGGGAACGTTATTAAGACAAAGGTGTATTAAAATCGTGTTTAATTATTTAAAATTTTTATAAAAAGCATGTTTTTGATATTTGTGAGAAGTTTGAACTGTTTTTTGTAAATTTAATGTTAGTTTTTTATTTGGGTGTTTTAATAATATTGAAATTAAATATATTCTTTTCAAATTGAAAATTTGTATTTTTAAAAAAATTATCATTTAAAATATGACGATAGTTAATGATTCATTTTCAAATTACAATCCATCAAACCGAATTCCCATGATCACCACAGTGCCAATTCCACCGAACTTCTAATTTTCTCAGCTCCTGAATTTCTTTTTCATAATCAGTCAGTTGTAAGATGCGTTAAATTAGTCACCAAGGTGTCTAATTCCGTGTGTGGTCAAGAACAGAGAGATTTTACCTGTTTTCAACACGAAGGGAAATTTTTTCTGTGAACCAATAAACAATATAAAATCTTGTCTGTGAAAGAAAATTCGTGTATCATTACTAGTTCACACTTACCGAAGAGAAAGTTTGTACACTACTCTACAAGCTATGACGGTCTGTTGATCAAAGATTACGAAAAATAATTTAAAAATCGTTGTCATCATAACTCCGCAATTTTAAAAGTAAAACTTTGAATTCAGACTTACTTTCCTAACAGTAATAGGTGTAAATTGAATTTCAAACAGTGATGCTACTATATGAAGTAAATAGGGGTCGAAAGCTCGAATTTCGCCACCATATTGGCAAAGGAAAACGTTAAGTGGGATGGATGAAATTTTTAGGGGACAAATATTTTACCATAACACATTTTTTATACTATTACTATTTCTGATTCAAATATTTTTTCAATTTATCTTAAAATATATAAATATTTATGAAAATTCAGAAAATGATTTTTTTATTTGCAGAATTAATTCAATATAAAGCGAGTTATATTAATTTTGAAATAATAAACAACAAATTAAACTCCATAAAGAAGTATTTTTCAAATATGTCAGGAAAAATGTCGGAGTATGTAGAAATTAGTTCATCAAACATGTTAATAGGAGGTTCATCCTGTAAAACATTAAAATCAGTTTTTGTTTCCATAAATTTTATTTCAATAAATATCAAACTCCAAACTTATCTGCTTTAATCTTCCTTATTTAAACAAATTTTCTACGAAGATATTTTTAATTAAAATATCTTCTTATTTTGTTTTTTAAAAAATTAATCTAAACTTTTTAATTTTTAAAATTTTCAATTTAAAAATTTCTTTATCATAAAACTTCCTCATATCCCCCCTTCTTAAGAAATTTTTAAGTTTTTCCACATTTCTTTCGATCCTTTTTCCATCTTCATTTCTTAAGATGTATCGTCTGTCATGCACTTTCTCTATCACTTTGTACGGACCTTCATACCTGTCCTGGCCTTTGTGCCGTGTTTCTACTTTTACTAATACTTCTTCTCCTACATTGAATTTTCTCCTTGTTTGTTCTTCTAGTTCTTCCTTTATCGGTATTTCTTTGGGCCCGTACCATTTTTCCCTGCTAATCTTTTTTCCAAAAACTATCTCTGCCGGGCTTTTCCCTGTCGTTTTTTGTTTGGTTGCATTTAAAGTGAATTCGACTTCTGGTAATATCTCTGCCCAATCCGTCTTCTTTCTATCCTGTAAAGTAGCATTTATCAAATCCCGTATTGTCCTGAATTGTCTTTCTATCTGACCGTTTGTTTGGTGATGGTATGGACTCGAAAAACATAATTTAATCTCTAACATCTTTGTGAATTCTCTCATCATTCCTGATTCAAACGCCTTTCCGCAATCAACTCTTATCTCTTTTGGGCATCCAAATCTTAAAATCCACTTTTCTAAAATCGTTTTCTTTATTGTTTCTTCGTCTTGTTTTGTTATCGCTGTCAAGACTTGATACTTACTATACTGATCTATTATGCCCAATATATACTTCTTACGTCCTTTTGTTTCTGCCAACGGTCCACATATATCTACGAATATGATTTCGAACATTTCCTTCGAATCTTGTCTTTTTACTGGTTCTTTCGTTGTTATTGTTAAAGCCTTGGTTTTTTGACAAATCTCACAACTTCGAACAATCTCCTGAATCTTACTCCACAGGTGTTTTCCAACATATCTATCTTTCATATAATCGGCTATCTTCTCGACTCCAGCATGACACAATAGTCTATGTATTTCCTTTATTGTTTCTTGTAACTCATTTTCAGGTATCATCGTTTTCTTTCGTACTTCTTCTACAATTCCATGTTGGATGTTGCTTCTTCCCTCTTCTCTGATCGAGTCTAGTAATCTTGTTTTTATCTTTCCTTTCTTAGCTTCTTCGTGGGCCATTTGACATTGAACACACGTGTCACATTTAGTTCTCGACACCATGTCTGCATTTTGCTGATTAATACCCTTTCTGTATTCTACTCTTATATCTAAACTGCTCAAATAATTGATCCATGTTTGGAATTGTGAAGTAATCGGCTTCTTGGTTGTCATCATAAACGTGATTGCCTTGTGGTCTGTCCTGAGCGTGAATCTTCTTCCGTAGAGATAGTGCTTAAAATGAATGCAAAAATAATATACCGCCAATAGTTCCTTTCTTGTAATACAATATCCTTTCTCGTGGATCGTCATCGAGTGTGATCCATACGCAATTACTCTTTCCTTTCCATCTTTATCTCTTTGTGAAAGTACTGCTCCAATGGTATCGAAACTAGCGTCGGTATCTAAAATGAACTCTTTTTTCAGATCCGGAAAACATAAGATTGGCGCCGTCGTGAGTGCTAATTTCAATCCCTCAAACACGCTATTCGTTCCTTCACTCCATTCTAATTTTTGTTACTTGGTCCGCTACATAATTGTTCTAACATCCTTGCCTTCTTTGCATAATCACTGATGAATCTTCTATAATAATTGCAAATACCTAAAAAGCTTCGGAGTTTCTTTACGCAGTTAGGCTTCCCAAAGTTCTGTATGGCCTGAATTTTAGATGGATCTGTCTGTACTCCTTCCTTGCTGATTATGTGTCCTAAGAATCTGATTTCTTCCTTTATTATTTGGCATTTTTCTGGATTAATCCTTAGGCCTGCTTCCTCAATCGCCTTTAACACTTCTCCGATTATTGTATAGTGTTTCTCTTTACTGCTTGAATAAATCAAGATGTCGTCCAAATACACCATTGCTCCCTTTATTTTGCCTAATACTTTTGTCATCATTTCTTGGAACGTACCTGGTGCTGCTGCAATTCCAAACGGCATTCTGTTGAAACAATATTGTCCGTTCTTTGTTGAGAAAGCTGTTTTCTCCTGTGATTCTTCTTCTAGTTCCACTTGGTAATATGCATTACCTAGATCGATTGAGCTGAAAAAGACGGATCCTCCTAACAAATCCAACATCTCGTCTATGTTTGGCATTGGAAATGCCTGCCTCTCTGTTACCGCGTTCAGCTGTCTAAAGTCCAAGCATAGTCTAATATCCTTTTTCTCTTTTTTCCATACACATATTAGCGGTGTATTCCATGGAGAGTTACATTTCCGTATAATTCCATTTTCGTACAAATTTTGTATTGCTTCTTCAATCTTTGATTCCAAATTTAGTGGTTGGCGATATGGTTTTATGTTTATCGGCTCACCTCTTGTAACTATCTTGTGTTTTACCAAATGTGTGCGACCCACATCCCATTTATCTGCCATAAACACGTTTCCACTGTTTGTTATAATTTCCTTTAATTTGCTATCTTCATTGATCTTTAACTTATCGTCACTTTTCGTCAATTGTTGTCCTCGTAGCTTGTTGAAACAGTTCACACTCATTACATTGATTCTTGCCCCAGTGTCTAATAAACAGTCGAAATTTTCCCCATTCATCCTTACTGTTATACTAGGCCTTCCTTGCATTCTGTTATACAAAATTTCAACAACCTGCTCCGTTTCGATGGTTCCAATTCTCTCCACTTCCTCTTCAAACATTTCTCTCTTTAGGAACCTGTATACTTTCTCGCTTACCCTTCCAACATTCTCCCACTTTTCTGCCCCTTGAGGATATCCCATCAAATTTTCTGTTAGAATATGGCTCCAACCAACTCCTCTACTGGTGGAGCCCTGTTGTTTGGGTACGTCTTCCTAAAATTATCTTCATTTGTCTCTACACACGATTCCCTTTCTTCTTCTTCCTCGATACCATTTATTCGACTGTATCTGTTTCCCGTGAATCTTTGTCTCTCCGTCGCTTGCCCGTACCTCATCTTTGTATAACACTCCTCGGATCTATGACCATTTCTGCTACATCTTTCACAGCGTATTTCCTGACACAATCTTCTTATATGACCTTCTTTCCCACACCCAAAACATCTTGGAGCTTTTTTATCTGGACAGTTTCTACTTATATGTCCGCTTCTATGACATGTCCAGCATTCTATTTTACCTTTTATTGGACAATCATATTTCGTGTGTCCTATTTTGTGGCATAACCAGCATTCTGGCATTTCTCTTCGGATACTTTCTTCTCTCTGTTCTTTCTTCTTGTATTGTACTCTTCCCTGTGGTTCCTGATAGACCACTCTGGCGTAACTTTTCATACTGTTTATCTGTTCTCTTTGCTTTTCTACTTTGTCCATCAGAGTTAGTGTTTCCTTTATTTCTTCTGTGCTTTTTATCTTCCGTAGTATCACTTCTTTCTCAACTTCTTTATTCTCCGCACATACTATTAACATCCTTGCTGTTAATTTCTCTTTGGTAAATTCTTTATTTTCGAACAACCTATCAACAAGGTCCTCCACCTTTTTGAAATACGTTTCTATTTCTTCACCCTTCCGCTTGTAATTCAACAAGTTTTGTAGATCCTTTAAAACATCTCTTTCACGATCGAATGCCAATCGCAACCTAGCCTGGAATCCTTCGGCTTTTTTCAGTGTTTTGGCGTACACTTCCAGGAGATCCTCATCAATCATGCAAGATGTTAATCTTTCCTGGTCTTTCTTCTGCGTGATTCCCTTGGCGTCGAAATAAATTTCGCATCTTTTAATGAACTTTTCCAAATCGTCCCCTTGGCAGAATACCTTTGGTAGCAATCTTTCGGTGATTGCGTCCGTGTTTACCGCTGCCACCATAATAGGAGGTTCATCCTGTAAAACATTAAAATCAGTTTTTGTTTCCATAAATTTTATTTCAATAAATATCAAACTCCAAACTTATCTGCTTTAATCTTCCTTATTTAAACAAATTTTCTACGAAGATATTTTTAATTAAAATATCTTCTTATTTTGTTTTTTTAAAAATTAATCTAAACTTTTTAATTTTTAAAATTTTCAATTTAAAAATTTCTTTATCATAAAACTTCCTCATACATGTAATTTACTTTTCATCGCTCACTATGAAGTGCTTCCTTCAGTAGCATCAAATATGCATTGAAAAGTCAAGGAACTTAATTCAGATGCAGTTTATATGGTCATCAAATGTTGAATTTAATTGATAAATAATCTATTTGATTAAATAAAATGATTATAATTTATTAAAGCTTACAAAAAAATCATCTTCACAAAATGGAGATATTTTTCTGAAATGCTTAAATTAATTTAAAATTTAAAATAAATCTTAAGATGATATCTTCGAATCACAATCATAAACTTTTTACGCCTTTTTTTCTATAAAAGATCTAAAAATATCTGTAATTAAGTTATTATAGACAATCAAATTAGACATTAATTTTAGATATAGAATATCATAAAAACTTTGTTTCGGTGCTATCGACTAAAAAGATTTTTTATCATTAGTTTGGTAGCATTTTTAATTACAGGAATTTTGTGGTGAGAGCAAATTTATTTGTTTTGGATAAAATTTTGTCCAGTGGAACCGTCTGTAAATAATATCAGAAGTAACCAATCCATCCGAAGTCATTTAATAAGAAACTAATTATTTATCATTTAGACTCATAAATTGATTATACGCATAATTATTAATTAATAGTCATAATGTTTGCCGAAAAAACAAAATAAACTAAAAACCTGTAAAATATGCTTCTTCTAATATATCGCGCTTTCCAAACGTAGATTTTGTCTCATCTTCGTTGATTAATTTGAAACAACCATTTGAAGAAATCCAACTGATAACAGTTCTCAAAAATTTTAGATCAACAAATTCCATAAACCCAATGGAACCACACACGAAAACTAAATAAAGGCAAATAATTAATAAATTACATTCAAAAATATGAATGAAAGGAATATAAGCTTTTTTTAAACATTTCATGATGAACTGATTTTAGTTTATTACATTGATAAATTTCTAACATTATTAGCATTTAAATATAAGTAAATCATTGACAGTTTGTTAAACGCTTTTACGTCTTTTAAATGATATGGATAGCTACTTTTTAGAACAATGGGAAGGTAGTAACGGTGCAAAAACACCAGTTTATAAATGGATTTTAATTTGGGTTCAACCTTTCAGATATTTAATTAATAAATAAACTTATTTGATATTCAAGGTATTAACTAATTTACCTACACAAATTTTAAGTACTAAATGAAAATTTAATAAATCCTGAACAGTTGAGTAAGTATAATCCTCACTATGCAATATCAAGTAAATCAGTTAGTAATTAGTGTATATAAAAGTAACTAGACCATGCCTGAACAACTTGAGAAGCGTCTAATTTCAAGAATTTCAAGAAAATAGTAGATAAAATTTAAGTAAAAGAAATAAAATGTTTAAAATTCTAAATTTTTAAATAAAGTCAATTCTTTTATGTGTTTTTGAAGTTATGAGGTTTTGCCCTTTCGGTCAAAAAATGAAATCATCTTTGTCGAACATAAACCAACCAGATATCTTTGAATAGAGAAACATTTCAATCACAAGGTTCCGTTTCAAAATTTTCAAAATATTAAAAACAAAAAAAGTTATTACACTTTATATTCATTATTGCGTAATTTTATATTTTCTCAATTTTTCAGCCAACTCTTAATGATTTTTTGGTTTTATGTACTTTTTGAAAATTATGGAACGTATCTCTATTTATACAACGTAATTCGTGTCTTTTTTATGTGATATATTTTTTCATTTTCATATTTCGTGAAGCTGATAAATGATGTCTTACTTTTCTGTCTTCCTCTAAAGTAAAAAAACCGATACTGTTGAGAAATTCGACTTAATGCTACATTTTTTATAAATACTCAGAAAACAATGTCAACAGACGTTCACTCCAATAATATTTCAATAATATTTACTTAAACATATTCATTGTTTTGTGTTTAAAATTTCCTGGATTTATAATATCATTTCTGTAAGAATCGAAGGACTTATCACTTAAGTACATAAATTTTGTATAATTATAGAGCTACTTGCAATTATAAAGAAATAATGATCAGTTAATGATCAGATCTTAAATTAGTTAGTAATTTTAAAAAATAAGATTATTATTATAAAACAATTACATTCAAATATACTGATAATACTGAAGTATTAAAAAATATTGTTTTAAGAGAAAATTATAATATAAAAGTTGTCCTAGGAGATATATTAAGACAGAGTTAACTATTTCAGAAAATAATACTATTCTCTTAACACAATAAGATTCAAATAGACTAATAACACTGAAATGTTTAAAAATAGTAATTAACAAAATATGAAAGTATTTTAAGCGAAAATTTTAGTATAAATTTTGATCTAGAAAATGTTTCTTATTAAAGTAGCGGTTCGCAACCTTCCAGCGTTGCGTGCAACATATTTTGGTTAAAAAAAATCCGTTTACCTTGTGGTTTTAAATGAGTCAGCTATTTCAGAAAATAATATTAATATTTTAACACAATAACATTCAAATATATTGATAATACTGAAATATTAAAACAAAATGTTAAATTAATTTAAGAGAAAATTTTAATATAAATTTTACTCTAAGAAAAAAATCTCATTAAAGCAGCGGTTCCAAACTTTTCAGTGTAGCGTGCAATATGCTTTGGTTAAAAAAATCTGATTTCCTCACGATTTTAAATTAGTTAGCGATAACATTCAAATATACTTATAATACTGAACTATTAAATTATTTTATGAGAAAATTTTGTTCTAGGAAATAGATTAAGACAGAGTTAGCTATTTAATAAAATAATACTGTACTCTTAACACAATAACATTCAAATATACTGATAATACTGAAATATTAAAGCAATTCAAAAGAAAATTTTAATAACAATTTTGTTCCAGGAAATACATTAAGGCAGAATTCTTTAGATGTGATAGTTCTTCGTGTAATACCAGTTGGAAACCACTGCGTTAGAGGTTTGTAAAAAATATGAAAATTAATCAATTTGAAAAATTAAAAACACATTAACAATTTAAGTACGATGCTTTGTTCTGTCATTAATTCTAAATTGACATTAACGGAAGATTTATATTTCATACCCATCTGCTTATAATAATCCAGTCAGTGAAGTATGTAGAACCATGAAGTGTCATGTAAATTGCCCATGTGTAAATTATGGAAGGTTCATAAAAGGTCCATTATTCCCATCAATAACAGTTCTCAAAATCTTATAGATAGAATTTTTAGCACTTATGCAATTGCCTTCCATAAAAAGTTTTATAAAATTTAAAAATATGAGGAAAAATAAGAAAAAAACAACGAAAAAACGAAAAAACTAACTTATATAAATAAAAAAATTAACTTAATTTCCAAATTAAAAAATAATTAAAAAAAACTGTAATATATTAATATAAATCATTTATTTCTTTCAAATAATTTAACATATAACATAACGACCTGAGAATTTTCAAAGTTTATTTAATATTACAAAAAATAAAATATGTAAATAAAACACAAGTTATTTAGTTAAAGAATGTTAATTTTCAATTTAATTAACTAATTTACATTTTTTATAACTTTTATTATTTTAAAAAAAAAATTAATTTTTTTCTTAAATTTCTAGACAGAAATTCAGAAACTGAAAATTTGTATTTGTAAAAAAATTTATGGGGAGCATAAGTGCCGATTTTTTTGGTCATAACCATATCAAACTGGTTAATGAAATCATCAAAATACATTTTCTTCAAAACTGAAAATCTCAATGAAGCAGACAAAAACCGTTCGAAGACAATTGATACTGCAGCGGTCAGAAGTATTTAGAGAAAAATGAGTAATCTCGATATACAATTATAAAATGTAGACGATCCATTGGAGTATTGTTTTAATTTGTACCCTGTGCAACATTTTGCAATCTCAGTTATTCAAATTTTATGCACTTTCATGTAATGTCTGTATCAGTTTCAGAAAGACTGTTTAATAAATAAAAATTAATCATAAATGTCCTGAAATTCATAATAAATATGATAATTTAATTTAAATTAAAATATTATTAAAATTTTTAAAAATTTAAATTTAATGAAAAATACAACTTTTAACTTACTAATTGCCAAAATGTTTTTTCACATATAGTTTATATGTCCTTGGAGTAATTAATTTAACAGTTCAAATCAATTATTAATTACAATAAATAAAATTTTGATAAATTATTAATGATCGATTTATTAATGATTCGACATTTAGTTATAGATCTTTTAAGTGAAAATTAAAAATTAAAGAGAAATAATAATTTTCAGATTTAAATTACTTTGCTCAAGAAATAAATCTTGTTCTGTGGGTAAAATAAAAATAATGCTGTGAGATATATTTTTCGGTGACTGTAAAGAAAATGTATGGTTTCTTTCGAAAAATATTTGAGAACAAAATTCTTTTTGCAATTGGTCAATTGATGTATGGTTTATTAATAACATTTCGTTTACATTAACCAAGCAGGAACTCTAGAGAAAAAATATTTGAATTACATAGTAAATAAAAACACAATTTCAAAAAATTCAATAAACACAGATATTAACAATATTTGTACAGTATAGATCAGAAATAGTTTTTGATTTATTTTCAATTTATTTAACAATAAAGTCAATAATTTGAAACCTATTTGATTGCCATTTATGTTTAATACGGCCATAAATGTGAATATTTTTTTCACAATGTCTGCTATTCATATGATAATTTCCTAAGTTTTGTAGAAATTCAGACTTAAGTCTTACTGTCTTTACAATAATTTTACTCAATTTACATCTAATTATTGCATGTTTTTGGGATTAGTGTCTCCATTCTTTTTCAAATGAATTTGTCTGATTTTCTTCGATTTATTTTCAATAAAATTTTCTTTAAACCTATTTAATTGCACATTTTTTGAAATCTCGAAATTAGTTACAATATTTGTCATTTATTCTTTTTGTGTTTAAACTTAAAATGTACTGTATTTAACAAGGATCAAAAGAAGAAGTTCCAAAGCGGTGTTCGATGTGAATCTTACGTCAAATTTTATAATAATATATTTTATAATAATTTTTCTTATTTTATTGTTAAATCAGATTTTTTAATGCCTTAGTTATCCGCAAAACTTTTCAGATAATCCGTAACTTCAAAAAGGTTATGAATCACTGAAAGGTATCAATATGTGAAAATTTGTTCTCCAAATTTCATAAATTTTCTGGGATTTTGAATTCTTGATCACTATTTTTTAACAAATTTCTTTATACAATAATACTTCGTTTACACGGACAATCAAACCAAGAATTTGGAAAAAAGACTATGTAAACAAATTTCCCTGTTAAATAAATAATTAACGGTAAGTCAAAAACTAAAAATTATAAAAAATATATTTTTAATTTTTTTGTTAGAAAATCCGTTATTTTTGTCTGTTTATCTGATTTCAACTATTTTTTTCATGCAAATTCTTCCCATTTTCTCAAAACCGATATCAAAAGTCGTTATTTGTTTTTAATCAAATCTAATTGTCAAGTTTCAAAAAGATTTCTTTTTAAGAAAGAATATTTGAACAGTGACAAAATTCTTTCTTAGCATAATTTTCAGAAACAGCAAAAAGTTCGTATTTCAAAAAATTGAAGTTAGTTTTTCAATTTATCGCCACAAAAAATTATGTTTTATTCTTATTTATAATTTCGATTATTATTCAACTTTTATTTTAATATAACAATTTTTTAAGTGAAATTCAAGTTTAATATATGACGTCATTTGCATTTTCTGAAATTCAAAAGTATGATTAAAAATTCCAACTAATATAACACTGTAAATAATGAATACAGACAAAAAAACTTCGATAAATCACATTTCATTGAAAGCTATTGGAATTTTGCAAACTCGACAAGTTCAACAATAATATAAAATATTTTAGTAAAAATAGTTTTTAAAATGTTTAAAAAGTAGAATACTTAAATAAAACTTAATATTAAAAACAAAATTTATAAATTATTTTATATTTAAATATAATTTACTAATAATGGGAATATGAAAATCAAGATCAAGAGATAATGTCAATCATATGAAACTCAATAAACATAAATGTCATTTCAAAATAATATGTATGTTGCATTAATTAAAAAATATATTGAAATATTAAATCAAGAAATATTATATGAACCACTATTCTAAATTTAAGATCATGGAAATTGTCGCCAATGAAAATTATATAATTTATTGAATTTACATGCAAACTTAGTCGAAAATAATTAGTAATACTTTGGCATATCAAGATTAGGAAATTTACGTCTACTAATGATTTTAACATGTTAATTAAATCATTTCTCACGGTTTAAAAATTAAGCAAAAATAGAATTGTCTAAAAATAAAAATAATTTCCTGTGAATAATAATTTTTGTTGATACATAATTTAAAATACGTACTTGATTTTCTGAAATTTCATTTCATTATTAAGATTCCAAGTCTGTATTTGTTCATGAATAATTAATGAATAGAGAGAAACAAACATGATAACCAATAACTAAGTTAACTTAACCCTTTCACGCAGGTTGGTTTTTGAGGTTTTTCAGATCGTAAGGTTTTCGTCATTACATGTATCCGGAAAATACTTTCAACGGTGTCTCCATTTTAAATATTTAAGATAACCAAAAACATTTTTAAATGTTAGATTAATGTTTTTGTAGACTATTTTGTAGTCAATATTTTTTTGCGCAGAAATATACGGACCTAGGCGTAAAAGGTTTAGCAACTAATTTATAAGGACTATCAATGACATGTTAAAAACAATATACAGTAATCCCTCATTTATCGCGGTTAACCCGTTCAAGATTCTATCGCGATAAGTGAATTTCCGTGAAGTAGGATTCTTTGTTAATAAATTTAGCATTATCGTAGTCAAAAAAAAGAAAACTTTTTGCGGCACTTTAAGGTATAAACATTCTGGATATGAAATAAAACCCCTTTAGTCAACATAATATTGGTATGTATTACCAATTATTACTTACATACATGGATTAGACATAACAAGAGAAAATAAGGAATAAAATTGTACATACATGACAGTATCTTAATCAGGTATCTTAAGAGTACTAGCAAAGACAATGAGTGTTGAACTGCACGGCTGAAAGACATCGTGGTAAGTTAATCCTGGCGCTTTCTTTTCATTTGCACAAGGAGAAGTTTGTTGGGTTCTAACGCACCATGAAGAGCATTCTGAAACCGCAATGGATTGTTCGAATAATAACAAAATATTCTGCAAATCAGCATAGAAAAGAATGTGAATAAGAACATTAGAACCGTTAAATTATAAAAATACTCATAGAGAACTGGTGAAGAAAAAGTTGAATTTAAAAATATTTTACTTTCAATAAATATGCAACAAATTTCTTCGATTTTGCATGCAGAAACTAAAATCAGACATTTTTTGAAGGCCCTTAAATAAGAAAACTCATTTCCAGTGTTAATTTTGTCAACTCAATGACTATTATTGAATCGGCTGCCTGGCTCTCTTTTGTATCTATCATTGAAAATTTTTTGGGAAACCACAAATCAGACAGCTATGAAAACATGCTATCGAGTTTTAAAGATATTAAAGTTAACATGAGTATCAAGATGCACTTTCTTTACAGCCATTTAGATCGTTTTCCTGAAACCCTTTGGCATGTATGTGAAGAACAAGTCGAACGTTTCCACCAGCCATAAAATCATGGAAGAAAGACAAGAACAAACTATTTACAATATTTATTTTAAAATAACATTAATATTGTTCATATATTGAAATTGTAATTTAGATATCCATGAAGGTGGACAAAAAAATGATGGCTGATTACTGATGGAAAATTAAACGTGACTGTCCGAACAAAAAAAAAGGCGGAAATTTTTACCGAACCATTAACAGTTTTCATTTTTAGTCAATTTGTTGTTAGAACAATAATATAATTATAATTGAATAAAAGCTGTGCTTGTCGTATAATTTTTCGGAGTATCCTTCCTTGGGTAAGATAAGCGTAGTAAGAAAACTGGACCTGATGCATAAAATATGATGTTATTTTCGAAGTTAGCATATCAAAATTGTACAAAATCACATCTGATATCTCAAACACCATAAAACTTTTTTTCATGTTTTATAGATTTCGCAATACTAACTGATAATATGAGTTAAATAACAAAAATTTGCTGTTTTACATTAAAATAACTAAACTATTAAAATTATGTAAAAAATATATATTTTAACAAAAAAATTTATTAAAAATAAAATTATTAATAATTTTTCAAAGAATTAAAAATGTTTAAATGATGAGCTTTCAATATATATATATATATATATTACTATTGATTTACAATCGAATTTTTTTCATTTAATATATACATTGCAGCAATGGCTTATCTTATTATTTACATGTTTGTAAGCAGATTTGAAAGTAATTAAAATGAATTTTAGTAAAACATAAATCTTATGTAAAATTTATAATATCAGATTTAGAAAATAATAGTTTTCAGGATCCAGAATTATTATTCATATATATGTTTATATGAAAATTCTCAGGAAAAATATATAATTCCTTATAGGTCAAATAGTCAGGAATTTCATTCGTTCTTTTGGTCATAATGAAATCTGGAACATTATGATAACTAGTTAAGAAAATTTATTTTATCATGTGAATAATGAACAATTCAATTAACAAAAAAGTAAATAAACAAAGTTATCGTTTAAAATATTTAAATTATTTATAATAAAAAACGAGTTTTGTTTTTAAATTTATTAATGAACTAGATTTTAAAAACGTTAAAAATATTATTTACCTTTTGAATTATTGTTGTGTACAACACTTGATGAGTTACAAAATATTCTTTAAGACCTTTTCGTAACAATAAGACATCTCGACACTCATCTAATATTTTGCAGGTATTTTGGAAATTATAGTTTGTGTACTTTGCAACAGATGATAAACATTCGTCACTAAAAGATTCGTCTATAAAAGAGTATTTTCATTTTAGTTTAAATATTTATTGTAAGAAAATGATGAATTTCAAATAAAGAATAACTTAAAATTAAAAAATAATGGCACGTGAATTTAAATTTAAAAGATATTATAATCTTAAAAAATAATTACATTTTAAATTGAATTATTATTTTAGTTAAACAAATTTGGAAAAATTAAAATTATTCAAATGTCTCAAACGAGGCTTAATGCAAGAAAGGAATCTTATCTTTAGATTACACGATTGAATACGGTTAGATGACATGGAAAATAAAATAACCGGTATAACTCAATTTAAATTCTCAAAACAGAATTAAAAGAGCAACTTTTGTTGAATGAAGCACCAATCAAGGCAAATCATGAAAAGAGAATTTAAATTATGTTTGAGACAAATAATTCACCAGCTATGCATGTGTCAATTCAACAAATTCTTGAGTTGTATGCGTCTTGGTGTTCAAAAGGTATCGTTTTGGAGTCTGGAGACAGAATATCACATCCTGTGTCAATTTATGAAGGTTATGCATTATCTCATGCAATTTGTAGAATGAATTGTGTGGCAAAAGATTTCACAGGTTATTTGATGAAAATACTAACAGAACGAGGCCACATTTTTATAACTACACCCAAAAGATATGAAGCAAAACAAACGTGATTTAAACACACTAATGACACAAATTGTTTATTTGGATCTATTCTTCAATATGTTTAATACAATTCGATACATATTCAATACTTATTCGATCATATTTTCGAATATTGAAATTAAATAAACCACTTTTTCGACAATGATTCTACTATCACTTTCTTTTTTACTACCTTGCAATTGCGTAAATATTTTTAGTTTAGCTAGATTCTTTTAAAATGTCGTGATATTCAAAATTTAATAATTAGAGTTTAAATTTTAGACAACAGAAATAATGATTGAAATATTTAATTTTAGATCATAACTGTAGGATAATTGTAAATAATAGATATTCTAAATTATGTAATATGAATGTATGTGTATGCCGAATTTGTATGACTGAATATTATATGTAATGTATTTGTGAATGTCAAATGTGTGATTTATGTGATTTATGTATGCATATGTGTATCTTGATCAATAATATTCCATCCTTTGAGTTACTGACTTGTTTTAGATAAAAAATATATGTCTCCAAAGTCTTCTAACAATAACCATTTAAATTTGGTATAACTATGATTTTCAACTCAAAATAAGAACTCATAAAATCTATTTAAAAAACTTTACTATAAATATAAATATTATATATATATTACAAAGTAGGTAAAAGAACAACGCATATCATCAATAATTTATAAAAAAATTCTTTATCAAAGGGCCGTGACACTGTAAGACTCCATAAAAAGTTTGCGGGAACCACCAAAATTAAGAAATTATTTTCAAATATTTTTTGTTTTTAAATGTTCCTTATTTAAAATTTTCAACAAATGAGTTTTTATGCTTAATGGTGAAGTTTTAATATTATTTAAATAGAAAAATAAATAATAAAATTATGCTTTATATTTATAAGATAAAATAAAGCAATAAAAAAATCAATTTATTATAGATAATTTAACAAACATAAATTATTTTTAAAAAATATAAAATATTGGATGAACTGCGAGTATAAAAAAGAACGACAGCTTTACGTGGCAAGGAGTAGTGAATATTGTTATTAAAATAATGAATGATGAGTAAAAAAATACTTTAAAGCAACAAAAATAAACCAAATTTTGCCTAAATAGACATTAAATATATTCCTTGTTTGACACACAAGTTTAAGTAATTACTTTTTTAATTAGTAACAGTTTTTGAAAATAAACATAAAATTTGTTGACCCAATTCGATTTCATGACTTAGTACAAGATTAAAATAAAAAAGATCAAACCAAATAAAAGTTAATTTAAATAGCAAAATTTCGAAAATTAAAAAAGTTTGAGAAAAATGTGAAGGTTTTTTTATTTTTTGAGATAAAAATATATCTATATTTTATTAAACATTTAAATTTAAAAGTATTCAATTTAAACTTGATAAGACACATCAAAAGACGTGACCAAAACCAAATTTAACTTTTTGTGGGAATTGACATTTCTAGAGCGACAAAATGTATATTTTTAAAACACTGAGATACACCTAGTTGCGTTTTACCTATCCTCATGGTTATTTCGAAAGAATAATATTAAATACAATAAAATAATATATTATGAACTATGTAGATACTAATTTATACATCGAGTGTTTGCAATGTATGTGACAGTATGAATGTGACTTTTTAACCAAGATGCCGCAAGCTTAAAATGAATGCGGGTAATTTTATATTTTTGCTGTTAACTATGTATTTAGAATTTAGTTTTTTGTACTAATTGTTAACGTATTAATGAATTTTTGTTGTGTTAAAAATTGTCTTTGAATCAGTATGTAATATATTTTATTTTTCTGAATTTCACAATGAAATGTTTGTTATGCAAAAATATATTATTAAATTATATAAGAACAGGGTGCCTTGAAATTTTCATATTTGGCTTTTGGGTGCGTCACCTAAAAAAGATTTAAAACCACTGCTCTAGATTAAAAATTTAAAAAAAAAATCGATTAAAAAATCGATGATACAGTGTAATCTTATTTATACGGATAAATTTTTGTAAATTATATTAATATTGATTCATTTTTATTATAATCTTTCCGTTAAGTTCTCTTTTATTACCATTATTCAATGAAAACTAGTAGCAAATCAAATGTTTTCTTACAAATTTCGTTTATTATAGAAAATGTCATTATAATATTTATAATTAATAAAAATAATAAATAATAAGTGATAAATAATAATAATAATAATAATTAACAATAATAATATTTAATAATAATAATAATTTAATAATAATAATAATAATAATAATAATAATAATAATAATAATAATAATAATAATAATAATAATAATATCGTTCATGGTCTTTATCTTCTACTTTTGCTAATTGCGTAAAAAGTGTTGATAAATTGGTTGAGTTGTTGATAAAGAATGGATATTCTAAATCATTTTTATTGTTGATGATAAAAGAGACTGTTGATAAATTGATTAAAAATCCTAAGGATCCATGTTTTGGAAAGTCTGAGTGTAATTTGTCAAATGAGTGTTGATCTAAATAACAGTAAAAATGGATATAAAAAAATTGAGCCTAAATATGTGTTAGTATTGCCGTACTCTGAAGGTTTTACAAATTATAAAAGGAAGTTAAGTAAACAGATGGGAAATTTAGAATATAAGACCGTCTATAATTCGTGTAAGGTACGCAATATGTTTATTAATAAATCAAAAACTCCGGTTGGATTGTGTTCTAATCTCGTTTATCAATTTACATAGATTGGAGAGACTTCCCGTCATCTCCGTACTCGAGTTCTAGAGCATTGTCGATTGAAGGGTTTGACCAATATTAGTGAGCACAATAGAGGCTGTAAAAGTGAAATAGTAATGTCTGATTTTAGAATTTTGTTGAGAAGTTTTAACAATTATTGGGAACGCGTGATATGTGAAGCATTGCTGATAAGGTCATTGGATCCAAAGATTAATGTGCAAAGTGCTGTGACTACGAATGTTTTGAATGTTTGTAAATAGTTTACATATGTTACATCATGTTTTTTTTAATATTATTAAAATAATTGAAAATTTTAAATTAATTAAAAGTGATTTGAATACATTTTATAAATATTTATTTATTACAAAATTAAATTAATAAAAAATAATTTGTTTAAATTAAATGGTAATTCATAATATTTTTAGTTGGTTTTGAGTACCTGAAGATGATAGTTATGCTATCAAAATATATCGTACGAAAAGTTTTTTATTGGCGTTATCTTTTAATAATAATAAACGATAGTCACCTGGTTTATTGAAAATTTATAAGGTATTTGAATTTTTCATTTAGATAATATTATATTTGGAATTATCTTGATTCGGAATGTCTTATCTAATGTAATACTAAAAATGTAAAGTTCTGTGTAATAGAAGATGTTGTGAAAGCAATTATAATCCGTATATCTAGTTTTATATCCTTTTGATTAGGTTAAGAAACAAAGATTATATTATTGTACAAAATAATATTTTTGTCAAAAATTATATACTCGTCAAACACTAGAATATTTGACCTAATATACACGATATATATGAAATAAATTGTAATGAAAAATTGATTATTAACTAACTCGATTAATAAATATATTACGAAATATATTGCGGGCAATGCAAGTTATTTCTGTTGAAAAAACTTCGACATAAATAAAAATGAATTTAAATCTGGAACAATTATTCTTAAAAACTTATAGAATAAAAAATTGACGTTTATTTTCTACATTGAAAATTATTAAATTTAACAATTTACTTACAATATTAATGTATTAAAATATTATGTACCAAATGCGCTTCTAACTCCTTTCACTATTTCTATGGCTCTATTAATTTTCCTATATAAAATTTTCGGTTTCCACTCATTTATAACAAAATATTTCATTCGTTGATAATAAGCAAAATCATCCTTTTTTATATAAGTTATTGCTTTTCTACTCAAATTTTGTGAAGAACAACGTAGATTTTTTAACCTTGTAATGAAGCTATTTTTATTTTTAAAATAAAAATCAAGATCGCCTGCTTTCAAAAATAACTGAAAAAGGTTGACATCCATAATAGTTAAAATATTCGTTAATTCTCCTAAATGCTATTTAAATATTAATATAATTTATTATTAATAACCTTGTAATATTTTCAAGCCAAATATACCATCTAAGTTAAAAGATGAAAGATTATTTTGATAAAAATTTATAATTCTTTCAAGTGAACTGATTAAATCATTTAAAAATAAATTAAATTCTATATTAGTTTCATTATCTGTATTTCCATGACAAAAAAACAGCGACAAATAAAAATATAATTTCAAATGCATAATTCTTCCAAAAAAAATGAATTAAATTATAGATTTAAAAACCCTAATATTAAAACAATGTAAAGGTAACATCGTTAATTATGAAATTATGTAAATAAAATTTTTAATGAAAATTTAAACTTTCTCAATATTATTTCAATTCATTTTAACTTTTTGAAATAAATAACTGATTAAGCTAACCAGTATCATATATAATTTTGAAATGGTTTTACTAAGATGATACTATTTGCAGTTTATTTAAATATAAATATAAAAGTTAATTTAATCATCAAGCAGATTTAAAGTATACAGTGATGTCCAATAATGAATATTAAAAACTTTGTTTTAATATTGTGAATTAATTAGACACGTTTTTGATTTAAATAAACTTTAGTATAAATTATGACTTTGGTTGGGCTAGAACACAAACGGCTTTGAAAATTGTTTAAATGCATCAGTAATACAGAACGAAAACCCTGCACCAAGATAACTTCAAATACAATATACAACACCAACTAAACACTTTAAAATCTGAGAGAACATAAATAAATATAAAATCAAAAAACATTAAAATAAAATAAATACAAAATGCATCAAGAACCGCATGAAATTTACATAAAAAACAACATAATAACAAGAAAATTTGACCGAAAAACGACAAGTTATATAAAAGTAGAAAATTAAATGAGTTAAAATAAAATATTTTTGGTTGAATAAATCCAATAAAAAATTTTATAAATAAATTGTCAATTTAAATTAAGAAAATAATAAAAATTAGATTTAGATAGCACAAATAATTTCAAGGTCAACTTTTGTTTTATCGCAATAAAAATAACACGCAAGGTTAAGGTCAAATTATGGGTATATATACTAATGTGTTTTGACAGATTTTTAGTCGTATTTTTGCAGTCTTATTTTCAGTTTTATTTTTCTAAATTTTAGTTGGTGGCATTACAACTGTGAGCCGTGCATTCAGGCAATTAAAACTGGTAAGTGTTTTGTTTGGACACGACAACTCTCAGATGGTGTGCATTGACTTGTGATTTAAAAATGAAGGTGTACCTGCTATATGAATGGCTTTACTATGAATTTATTGATCGATAATGATTAAATGACTTGTGATGATGCGAGTGGACAATACTTATGCTAATTTATGAACTTCCGACGAATAGACAAATTTTATGCATCGAAGCTTTTATCCAATTTAGATGGTAATATTTATTTTTCGGCCCACAGCCAAAACATACCGAAACATAGCAAACTCATTATAAAATTCGAGATGTGTAAGTGCCGGTATATCCGCCAATATCTCGTGCCCATGAAGGTTCTGCCATGCGCTGGAATCCAAACATCAAATCATTAAACTCAAAACGATAGAAAGTAGCTTGAAAGTGGGTCTCTTGGCTCAACTTTTATGATCTCAATTTCGATAAAACCAACACAAAAGTTTAAACAACAATTGGCTTAAAATCACGAATATCGAGTAGTCCAGTGGGCACTTATTAAATACAATGTGAACACAAGTAGGTCATAGGGGCAAATGAAGGGAAAGGATAGCCGGGAAAATTGCGAAATCATTGCAACAGTAAAAATGAATAGCCATCGGAAAAAGATTAATCTGAAAGACCAAAATCATGATAAGGAATATTTTAAATAATATGTAAGAACTAAACAAATTATTTTGAGTTGAAAGGTAAAATATGGGCGGAACGCTGCACAAATTTTCCGAAATAATTAAATTATTTATCAAAAAACTGTAAGATATAGGCATGTTGGGCCAAAACACAATTTTGTTCAAATGAATCGGCAATAGCACGCAAACACAGCACGTAGATTTAAAATCAGACCCATAAAACATCAATTAACCATGCTAAAATATGAGAAAGAAATAATAAAAATATAAAATTAAAAGACATAAAAATAAATAAAATAATGACAGAACGCAACAAGATTCGCACGAAACAAACACAGAAATAACACGAAAACATCAAATATTTGACCGAAAAATTGACAATTTACTTAAAGAAACAAAAGTTCATTCAAGTTAGAACTAAAATTAAATAATTTGAATTGGAAACAATTCAATTATTTATTAAAAGAACAAATTGTCAAAGTAAATCAAAAAATAAGAAAATTAAAGTTAGAAAATACAAAGAAATTCCCAAGCTCAAATTTTGTTTTACTACATCAAATTTAACACGTAAGGTTAGAGTCACAGAATAGGTATATATATCGATTCATTTTCACATAATTTTAGCACACACCAAAAAAACCAAAAATCATTCGGTTTTAATAACTCGAATTAGTTGAACCAGTTTTTAACGGACAAATCATTTCTTGAACCAGTTTTGTGAAACTCGACGACGACACTCGTATTATTCGAATAAATTTATTGATTAAAAGTAAGCAAGTGTTGGGCTCAAAGCCAAAATTAAAACAAAAATAAGAACAAATTAAAACAAAAATGAAAATGATGAAATAAGTCACTGCACATAAGCACGCACCGCAAGAAGATACCAAAAATAAATGAAAAACATATTAATTAAAACAAAGTAAAAATATATCAAAATTAAATAAAAACAAATAATTAATTAAAATCATTAAAAAGCATACAGCCGCAGATAGAAACATACGAAAAATAAAATAAACTGCCAAAACCTTGCAAAATAAGGTTTAGAAAAAACACAGGCAGAAGAGGCGACCAGAAAACAAAATGATGGGGGTTAAAAATGATATTATAAGAAAATAATAATAAAAATAAAATTTAGCCATGAATTAATTATATATCAAAAAATAGAGAAAAATGCATAAAAAATAATAAAAATAATTTGAAATTCACAAAATAATTAAAAACCCAAAAAATCGCGAAAAATCGCTCATTGGTCGCACACAAGCACAAAAACAGTATATAAACAGTGAAAAATTTCATTATTTTCAATGTTTACACAACTTTACAATTTTACAAATCTGAAATTTATTGCAACGATTTTGGAAGTAAGGACCTTTTATCTTTTGTTGTTATAAGTTAATGTAATTTTATATGTTTCTAATAATAATGATCGTTTATAATGTCTCTACTTAATGTTTTTGTAATTCTATATGCATATATATCGTTTTATTCATATCATACGAGGTCCCGTTAAAATCAGTATATATGTATCGTATCTCAATAGATCTTGATTGGGCAGATCTTGGTCTGGCTGGTGGATTAAGTTCCCTAGTTGTGATTGTGGGTCGCGCCTTATCAAAACCTCGGCCGGTCCGCAGTAGGGTTTGGCAGAATTGCACAGGACCTCCACGCAGGGCATCGTTGAACGACTCGCAACGGCTGATGAAAATCGGTCGAGGCGAGCAGAAAATAAAATCAAGGGAAGAGCGACCTTAGTTAGGACATTAGGTAAGATCGCACGGCGATCTGTTAGCATTTCATTTTAAAAACCTCGAAGCAACGACAAGAAAATCAGGGCAGAAGTGATAGGGATAGTTAAAAGAGAAAAGTAATAGAATAATATCAAATTAAATTAATGAAGTAACGAAAGTGTCAAGCATTTTTATTTGTTATAACACCGTATACCCAACATAAAAGCCAATTAAACACAATTTACCACAAATTGTCCATCTAGCTACTCTTTCTAAAATATCATACAGCATGGAACCCATTAGAACCACCGCACGCAAAATTCACATAATTCGCTATCTGGACGAGGCATTTACCTGAGTTTTTCTAATGATAAATGTTCACTAACCGTGTTAGCAATAGTTTCTTAATTTAGTAGTGTGGATAGCATTGTTTAGTTAATTTTATTACTACTTCTTATTATTATCGATATTAACAATATTATTGTTATTACTATTATTATAATTATTATCATTATTAATATTATTACGTATTGTTATTAACATTACCATTAGTACCTTTAATATTATTGTTGTTAATTCTCCAAATAACCAACGTAGATATTACCATCATGATTCTTATTAATTATTAATAACGTTGACTAAATATTAATAAGAACGTTAATCTATTTACCGTCCCAAATAGTGTTTCATATACCCATTATCTTTATTGCTAGCATTCCTATGATGACTTCGACTAACAACGCAAATACTACTCTTAATAATATATCCTAGGCACGTCACTAATGTCAGTAGGACTATTTCTGTAAACCTTAGTGCCACTATCATTGTAAATCTTTGTTAGGAAGGTAATCATGTTCACCCCTATTATCGTTATTATGATCATCACCTGGGCTATTACTCTTAGTACTGTCCTAGTTATGGTCATCATTAATCTTCATATTTTGTTTACTAACATGAAGAAAACGGTCATCAGGATCACCAAGGCTAACAATATCTACCCGACGTCTATTATCTGTTGGTATTAAACCCTTATTCTGACTGAGTTTTTCCTATCTTAGTTTCCGACAATTCCTTAAGTATATTAATTCCCCCTTTTGCTTCCATTCAGACATAAATCTTATCTCAATGGCAGGCTTAAATGAACTCCCAAGGATTCCTCGTCTCTCCCCATCAATCGTTGAGATGCGTCAGAAACTGGAACAATTAGAAAAAGATCATGAATCTCTCCGGCACAAATACAATCGAGTAAAAGGTACATGGACCTCCCCCGAGGCTGCCAAGAAGTTGTACCAGAAGATAACTCGCCTGTCTCGGGCTCGGGATGAATTGGTTACCGAATCTCGCAGCCAGAGAATACTAATAAAGGAGCAGAGCACGACACTCCGACAAATATTTACCGACGCCGAACTTCGGGCTCGCATACCTGGGAGCATTTGGGCCCGAAGTCTGAATATCATATCGGATCAACATCTCCCCTTGGAAATACCTCGTCCGGTTCAATCGGCACCAGCTCCGCAAAACGCCGAACACTCGCAAATCACCGTGGTGGAACCACATTCCGGAGCGGCTCGGGCGGCGACCCAACAGAAACCGTCGCCGTCGCGAACGTCGCCGTATGGAGGCTAACTTCCTCAGAACGACGGAGCCAACCAGTGTCCCTGGTCAAACCAATGATCTACCACCCCCATATCAAGAATTTGAATTCCCAGATTTCGACCCCGACGAGCTCTATGCACCTACAGTAACGTACCATTCACCTCCCCGATCTATCCACATCAACCTGGTGGATGACGAATATGAAGCTCCTGCTTTAAACCATGCCTTAGATCGGTTGGGGTCTAGATGTGGGCGAGATCGCAGTCCTAACGAGCAATGTGCATAGGAGTCCTCCTCAATTCGATGAGCCCGGACCCTCCACTCGGGTAGAGTTCAATATCAACGTAAACCCTCCCCCTTAAACGACCAGCGAAGCGCCGATGCTTCCCAACCGACATCGATGCGAACGAATGAAGTCAACCTGCCGAAATCAGTCATCCTCTCATCAAAATAGCTTGAACGTTAATTTCAGAGTGAAAATGTTTTCGAACGTTGTGTCAATTGAGGATAATGTGCAGATCACCTTGGTTTTTATCTTACTGTTCTTTCCTAATTGTGCGATAATTTTTAATTGCATCAATAAAATATCGTAGTTTTATTTGTTTTTTAGTTCGAGTATAAGCATTTAATATAAAAACGGTGAAGTAATGATGGTAGCTTAATAATGAATCATAAGGAAAGGTATAGTACGAAATCGCCGAAGTGTATAAATGAGACCTCACGATTCTCAGTTCGGAAGGGATAGACGCCAAGGGTTCAGGGATCGTATAGTTTTAGGATAAAATGCGTAAGTCATTCTATCGGCGGCAATGACCGGGAAATCGAAGGTCCTTCGAGGAGTAGCACTAGTAATAGCACTCACCTGCTCGAATGGCATTCGGATGTTGCGTACAGTACCAACATGATTTCGGTCATGGGTACGCAGCGGTTCATCAAAGTCGTGCGGAGTATGAAGAAAAGAGGACCCTAGAATAAAAAGGGGATAGGCAGAATATCATGGCATGAATGAATTTGCGAATAAGTTTTCCCATACTACCAACACAAGAATGACTTGCTAATTGGTGTGAAATGGACGTAAACGATGGTTGAAAATGAAATTAATACTGATCAAATATATATATATATATATATTAAATGAATTTATTTATTAAGTCGAAATTTTTCCGGCCCACCGCCACACACCGACAAGCTAGTAAAATATTACATAAAGATTCGAGCAGTGTAAGTGCGGTGTAAGTCCGCCAGCACCTCGTGCCCGTGAGAGATCTTGCCTTGGGTAACGACGGACTCGAACGTCAATTCATTCACTATCATAGGGGCAGAAGAGGGATCGGAAGGCAATCTTTTGGTTGCCTACCTTTCTACCTACTCCCGAAAAATCGACCTAAAATATTATTACTCAACTTCTAAAATATCAACACAGAGTAGTCCAGTGGACACTCTTAAAATCTAACATCAACATAAAGATTTCCTAGGATAAACTTGAGGTTAACGGGAATGGGGCTGGCGGAAATCGATGCATTGAGCTTCTAAATAATCTTAAAAATTATTACTGATTACTTAAATTGGAATTAAACTAGATTAAATAATCGTAACAAATCCTTGATGATTGCGTAAAATAAGACCAAACTAGACCAATAATCTTAAAAATCATGGTTGACCAAATAAAATAAGATTCCAGTTAAATAAAGAGTCTTATAAATCTTCAATAAATTAGTAATATACCGTTAAATTGAGCAAAACATCTGACAACGTATTATTAATTTGAAAAAGATAGGACTAAACGGAAAATCTAACGAGTTATTATTCACCAAAAATCAACCCTTTCGTAAATTTTGACCAGAAACTGGTTTACTCACCATCATAAGTAATCCGTAAATAGAAGTCATAATGTTTATTAACAAATAATGAGTTCATTTTAATCAATAATATCAAAAACCCGTTCATTAAAAGACTGTTTTAATTAACTCATTCAATAACAAAAGAACCTGGAAAAAATGATTATCAATCCCGTGTATATTACAATCTGTAATAGAAATAACATCTGATTATAATTATGAAAAGATCTTCTCGACACTATCGACCCCACACGTCCGAGCTTAGATGATTAGAACAATGCGTGTGGCTACATCCCACTATAATTTAAATATCCATGAGTCGAACAGAAGTTCAGAAATATTTATTTACGAAAGTAAACATTTTTGAAACATGAATATATAAAAATCCATAGATCCGAAATGTTGAGAGATATCCTCACTGACGCTAGACGGCGACGAATACTAAATGAGATCTGACTGAAGTCCCAAATTAGACTGATTTGCAGGGAAATATCTCTGACGAAAAGAAGTATAATCATCTAAATAACTTGGTTAACTCAAAAATAAATTGATTAAACTAAACCTCAACAATCAATAAGACGATCTGAAAACGAACTCGAAGGAATAATAAATGAAATATTTGTGGCATGAAATACCAAAGACGAGATGGAGAGAAATATCTACCAATAGAGTAGTAGAAAACAGAGAGATTTCTTTCTCCAATCAATAAATTGGCAGACCGTCATTATTACCAGAAAATCAGCATGCGAACACGTGGCAGCATACACCTGGTGACGTGGCAAGATAGCTCGGCAACTGAGCAAGAAAATTTTTTGAAACACAGTCGGTGCGTGTATAAGCCACTCAAAAGATTTTGCTGCCCGCCGATCAATAGAAGAAGTGAAGAAGGAATCCGCCAATCACCAGTCTCGCCGAGATTTCAGTTCAGCAACGTTGCAACACACACCAATCGACGCAACCTATATATATAGTAAATGGAACCATATACAATCCAGAAAGTTATGTCGGATATTCCAATGTCAACAATATCAACAAGCGAAACTAATAGAATGAATGCGAGGAAAAATTCTCTGATTGAAGATCCAAGCCGACAAATGTCCGAAGCATGCAACCCTCAAACCCAGGCTACTCCTGTACATGACCGAAGCCACGTGCCTATAGAGAGTTACGCTCCAAGTATGGCCATTCCAGCCACATTTTGATATTTAACAAAAGTCATTATTCAATTGTTATGCTTCCGTTTCTTCTGGATAATTGCCCAACATGAATTACGATCTAATGAATCCTAAATTGAAAAAAGCTAGTTCTCAAATCTATGAATAAACAAAGTTACCGACAATTGTAGGGAACCACTCACCTTAGTCGTGACGTTTCCACCAACCCGACTAATCAAAATTCTCGATATCTCTTGTCAGTCATTTTCGGCTCAAATTAAGAATCTGAAATAGAAAAATGAACCAGCTTAATAATACGGAGAATGTCCATTAATCTAATCCCCAATAATCCAACAATTTTTTCGGAAATTCATGAATAGTTTGAAATTTTAATTTTTCAATTAGATTTATTCACATGACCGTTTTATTTTTGGTTAGAGCATGGTATTATTCTAAATGATGTATCTCGGAAATTCTCCTTTTGAGACTGTTTAGATTATTTAGCATGACTTAATCCTACCTTATTATTCGGGTATTTAGCTTCATAGCATTATTCAATTAGATATTATTAAAATGGCACTTGAGTTCTTAGAATTATTTGATTTTTCAGTTTCATCACACAGTGGATTGCTAGAATTAATAAATTTTCTTATTGTAATAATTAGAATACTAATATTATTAGTAGTGGGATGTGTCACATCCAGCACATGTCACATCCAGCACAGTACCCCCCCTCCACCCTGCTGAGAGAAAATTTTTCTAAGTCCAAAAGTACAAAAAAATTTAAGACAAAGACAATGACTCATTCAAGGTCATTTAAACAAAGACCATGACTCATTCAAGGTCATTGGATGACTCATCATATTTTTTCAAGGTCACATAAGCAAAGACCATGACTCATTCAAGGTCATTGGATGACTCATCATAATTTTTCAAGGTCATTCAAAAGTATGTCAAGGTCACTCAAAAGTAGGTCAAGGTCATTGGATGAGTCATCAAAATTTCTCAAGGTCATATTATTTTTTAAAACATTTTTAAATTTTAATTTACTACTTATAAAAACAAGTAGTATATATTTTGTAAATTATTTTATTATAATTATTATAATTATTATTAATATTATTATTACTTTTTATTATTCTACTATTATTATTATTTTTATTTTTATTATTATTGCTATTATTATTATTATTAATATTATTATTACTTATAAAAATTTATTAATACTTATAAACTTTTTATAATATTATTATTATTATTAATATTATTATTATTATTATTATTATTATTATTATTATTATTATTATTATTATTAATATACTTATTACTTATAAAATTTATTAATATTATTATTATTAATACTTTTAAAACTTTTTATAATATTATTATTATTATTACTTTTTATTTATATATATATTATCTATATATTCTGATTAACCTTAAATCAATGAAAAAAGTAACAATTTTCCTAAGTATTTTATAAATTCAACCAACTCAATCCCCTTAAAAAAAATACTATAAATTCGACTCTCAACCAATCATTCCTCTTCAAATGTCATTTTTCACTCCATTATACCAACTATATTCATAATTTTTATAAAAGCCTATCAAGTAGATAATATTTACCTTTTGAATACCAATATTCATTCCAGTAAATTTCTTTAGAAATATTATAAATTACTCTCTTGACCAATCATTTTCCATCAAATAACAATATTTCCAGCCATATTCAATATTTTTCATAAAAAATCAAAAAAAATAATCATAAAAATACCAATTTAGATAATATTTACCCTTTAAATAACAATATATAACCAACCCAACCCCTTAAAAATGACGACAAACTTGTTAATTGACTATTTCTCACTAAAGTAAATTCCACTCTAGACCAATCATTTCCCATCAAATAACACTTACTTACCCTACCAACTATATTCATTATTTATTATAGAAATCACCCTTTAAATAACGATATTTAACCGACTCAGTACCTTAAAAATATCAACAAATCTGTTCTTAATCGATTATTTCCTTAAAATATAATAAATTTTCTTCTTAGCCAATTGTTTCTCACTAAAATAAAATAAAATTTACTCTCAACCAATCAATTCTCTTTAAATGACATTAATCCAAGCTATATTCATTATTTTTATAAAAAATTACCGACTTATATCGATATTCAACCGAATAAATTTCTTGAAATCCCCTTAAAATAGAATTCATCTCGTGACCAATCCTTTCCCCCTTAAAAGATCATAAATTTTCTTCTTAACTAATCATTTCTCTTTAAATGACAATATTCCCACTCTCTCAAAAGATTTACACACATATTAATATCTATTTGAACAAATCCCTCCTAAAAATATTATAAATTCCTCCTCTATATTCTCCATTTAGAAAATATTTACCCTTTGAACACAGATATTCAACCAACTCAATACCCTTAAAAATGGCAACAAACTTGTTCTTAATCGATTATTTCCTTAAAATATCATAAAATTTCCTCTTAATCAATAATTTCCCTTGAAATGACAATTTTCCTCACTGCACCAACAATATACATATTTTTTGTAAAAACCTACAAGGTAAAATTTCTTTAGAAATCTATATTTAACCGAATAAGATCCTTTAAAATCCATCATTCGGATCATATTTACTATATGTATTCAACCAATCAAATTCCCTTAAAATTATCATAAAAATTTGAATTTTACCAATAAAAATAAATTTTCTTTAAAGTATTACAAAATTGTTATCATCATTTTTCATCGAAAATCACCACAATTTTGTTCTGGCAACAATTTCAAGCAATTAAAAAATTCATCAAAAATGACTTAAATCGAATAAAATCTATGTTTTCCACATAAATTAAATTATTGTAAAATCACAAAATATATATCATATTGCTCATTAAAATTAATCAGTAAATCAAGTATAAATTCAATAAAAATTACCAGTCAACCATTAGAGATAATTCAATGATTTTCATAACTATACTGATAACCACTCTGAGCATCCCCTTAAAAATCTCTAAATTATACTACTTTTGTGATTGATATCCTCCATGAAATCAATATTAGATTTGAAAATGAAAGTAATTATTGACCCCTTTATTTACACTGTAAAATCAATTAAAATTTTAGGTTTCACTAAAATATTTTTAAAAATTTACTGATTTAATCAACTATTTAAATAGAACATAAAAATTATAATTAAAATATCATTTACTATTCAAAATCTATCAGTCAAATTGGATTCTAATTGGTAAATAATTATCTTAAATGGATGTTTCATAAACATTTTGATCCTAAATTTATTTATTTATTTTTTTTTTTTTATTTAAAATAATCCTAAAATCAAGTCTAATCTAATAAATTAGGAAGAAATTAATTGTTTCTAAAATTATAGATTTACCCTAATTTCTTCAATAATTTCATTAAAAACATAATCAAACCTTAAATCCATTAAAATTCAAAAGAAAACCATAAAATTCACAAAGATGATTAAAATTTACTAAAATACCTCGTAAAACTAGATATTACTTAAATTATAATAAAATTTCCCTAAAAGCTCTAATTGATTTACATAGCCTAAAATTATTTTATTTTTGTCGAGTACAACCTAATCTATTGAAAGATGTAATTTATTTAGTTAAATTTTCATTGAAAATAACAAGTCAACAAATGGAATTTTAATTAGTAAAGATTATATTCTATAAAGAAAATTTTCAGTGAAGAAGTAATATTGGGGAGATAGTACATTAAGTGACTAAAATCGTTGAAATTACTGAAAACAGTGGGATAGCTAAAGATATCTACTAAATAGATGAAATATCAATTGATATCTTAATAACTTACAAGGGTAATATACTTTGAATGGAGAAAATATACATCGAAGAGAAAAATATTCGTTGAAGAGGAAAAAACATTCATTGAATAAGGAAAACATTAATTGAAGAGAGAAAATATTCATTAAAGAGGAAAGCAATCATTAAAGTGAGAAAATATGAATTGAATCTAACAAATATTCAGTGAATCGAGAATTGCTTATAATAAATTAGTCGGTAAAATTTCTCAATGATGAGATGAAATATCAATTAAATATTGTGAAATATTTGAAATAAATGGTCTGAATTATTCAATGATCAACAAATATACATAAAAGATGAAAATATTTACTGAAAATCAATTGTACTTTAAGAGTGTATTAATTACTATTATATTAAATTAAAAATTATTAACAATTGAGTAGATTTCATCGGTTAATTATATTTAAATAGGGATATATATTTTTGATGGATACTTATGCGCGGAAGAATAGTTATTAAAAACAATAACCGTGCACGTATACTATAGTGTGTGTGTGAGTGTGTTTTCAATGTCTTTGTTACACATTAATAATATTATTAAACATTGCACGCACATGACTTATAAAGATATGGTCAATAGGAGCGCATGAATAATAAGGACATTATCAATATAAGAATGTGAGTAACAAGCACATGAAACATAGGAAATTATTAATAAAATCTTGTAATAATAATAATAATAATAATAATAAAAATAATAATAAAATTAAATTTACAAAATATATACTACTTATAAAAGTAAGTAGATAGATTATATTTAAACAATGATTAAAAATTCCTTGACCTTGAAAAAATGTTGAATGACCTTGACCTACTTTTGAATGACCTTGAAAAATAATAATATTTTAAAAAATAATAATAAAAATAATAATATTTATAAAAAATAATAATAAAAATAATAATATTTATAAAAAATAATAATAAAATAGAATAAAATTTACAAAATATATACTACTTATAAAAGTAAGTAGACATATTATAATTGAAAAATGATTAAAAATTCTGTGACCTTGAAATTTTTTTTGAATGACCTTGACCTACTTTTAAATGACCTTGACCTACTTTTGAATGACCTTGAAAAATAATAATATTTTAAAAAATAATAATAAAAATAATAATATTTATAAAAAATAATAATAAAATAAATTTTTATGAAAAATGGGTCAAGAAAGAAAAATATTCTATGTTTTATTGATAAAAACGTATTTTGATAATAATTTATTTAGAGTTTTTTATTTGTATTATTAAATTAATAATTTTATTAGTATTAATCATATTTTATTCAGAGTTTTTATTAATAATAATTTTTTATTTTTGTTCAATGAAAAAATGGATGGAGAAAGAAAAATATTCGATGTTTATTGATGAAAACGTATTTTAATTATAATGATTTTCGATGTATTGTTAATTTGTTTTTATAATAATGTATTGTTTTATTTGTTTTATTTGTTTTTTATTGATAATAATAATAATGTGTTTTATTGTTAATAATAATTTTATTTAGAGTATTTATCGCTAATAATGATAATAATTTTATTAGTATTAATAATAGTAATAATGTGTTTTATTTGTATAATAGTTTTTATTAATACTATTAATAATAAATAATAATATAATAATAATAATAATAATAATAGTAAAATAAATAATAATAATAATAATATAATAATAATAATAATAATAATAATAATAATAGTAATAATAATAATAATAATAGTAATAATAATAATAATAATAATAATAATAATAAAAAATAAAAAAAAAAAAAATAATAATAATAATAGTAATAATAATAATAATAATAAAAATAGTAATAATAATAATAATAGTAATAATAATAATAATAATAATAATAATAATAGTAATAATAATAATAATAATAATAATAGTAATAATAATAATAATAAAAATAATAATTAAAATATATATATATACTACTTATAAAAGTAAGTAGTACAATAATAAAAATAATAATATTTTTAAAAATAATAATATTTTAAAAAATAATAATAAAATTAAATTTACAAAATATATACTACTTATTAAAGTAAGTAGATATGTTATAATTAAAAAATGATTAAAAAATACGTGACCTTAAAAATATATGTACTTTTCAACAAAGAAAAAACTTTGAAAAAAAAAATTGGAGTGACCTTGACCTACTTTTAAATGACCTTGAAAATATATGAAACTTTTCAACAAAGAAAAAATTTTGAAAAAATTTCGAAAAATATTCTATCTTTTTTGGTCTAGCGGTGACATAGGAAATTGTGTACTTTTAAACATAGAAAAAATTTTTAAATGACCTTGAAAATATATGTACTTTTCAACATAGAAAAAATTTTGAAAAAAAAATTTGAATGACCTTGCCCTACTTTTAAATGACCTTGAAAAAATTTGTACTTTTAAACAGAAAAAATTTTGGAAAAAAAATTTGTACGAGTCATGGTCTTTGTTTCATTAACCTTGAAAAAATATGATGAGTCATCCAATGACCTTGAATGAGTCATGGTCTTTGTTTAAAATTTTTGATGAGTCATCCAATGATCTTGAAAATATATGATGAGTCATCCAATGACCTTGAAAATATATGATGAGTCATCATATGACCTTTAATGAGTCATGGTCTTTGTTTAAAATTTTTTTGATGAGTCATGGTTTTTGTTTCAATGACCTTGAATGAGTCATTGTCTTTGTTTAAAAATTTTTTGTACTTTTCAAAAATTTGTACTTAGCGCGAAAAAATTTTTCCCGGTGTGGGGGGGTGGGGGGAGGGGGTATGTGGTCCAGCGGTGACATGGTCTAGCGGTGACATATCTATTTTTAAGGGGTTGAGTTGGTTGAATATCTGTGTTCAAAGGGTAAATATTTTCTAAATGGAAAATATAGATGAGGAATTTATAATATTTTTAGGTGATTTGTTCAAATAGATATCAATATGTGTGTAAATCCTTTGAGAGAGTGGAAATATTGTCAATTAAAGAGAAAATGATTTGTTAAGAAGAGAATTTATGATCTTTTAAGGAGAAATGATTGGTCATGAGATGAATTCTATTGTAAGGCGATTTCAAGAAATTTATTCGGTTGAATATCGATATAAGTCGGTGATTTTTATGAAAATAATGAATATAGGTGGGGTTATTGTCATATAAAGAGAAATGATTGGTTAAGAGGAGAATTTATGATAATCTTAAGGTAATTTGATTGGTCAAGAGAGGAATTTTATTTTAAGGGGATTTCAAGAAATTTATTCAGTTGAATATCGATGTCGGTGATTTTTATGAAAAATATTGAATATAGTTTGGAATATTGTCGTTTAAAGAGAAATGATTGGTTGAGAGTAAATTTTATTTTAAGGGGAAACAATTGGCTAAGAAGAGAATTTATGATCTTTTAAGGTGAAATAATCGATTAAGAACAGATTTGTTGATATTTTTAAGGGGTTAAGTTGGTTAAGTATCGTTATTTAATAGGTGATTTTTATAAAAAAAAATGAATATGGTAAAGTTGGAGAAAGTGTTATTTGATGGTAAAAGATTGGTCAAGAGATGAATTTATTTTAAGGGGATTTCAAGAAATTTATTCGGTTGAATATCGATATAAAACGTTGATTTTTATGAAAATAATGAATATAGCTGGGATTATTGTCATTTAAAGAGAAATGATTGGTTGAGAGTAAATTTTATATTATTTTAGGGGAAAACGATAGGTCAAGAGGGGGAATCTTACTTTTAGGGTGATTTATTCGGTTGGATATCAATGTCAAAAGATTGATACTTAGTGAAATCGATACATTTTCATTGACTTAAGGGTTATCAAAATATAACAATAAGATATTGGTTAATTTTAATGATATTATTGGAATCTGAATAAAATATACGATACGTGTTCAGTTCTAAGAAATTTTTCGATTCATGCATTCAAGTATTTATTTGATTTTATTATTATATTTGTAATTTAATTAAAAACTAAAATTGATTAGTATTTAAAAAATTTATGTTACCCATTACTTATGTTGTTATTGACAATTTTCTGAATAATTTAAATATTTACGATTATTTCCAGGAATGAAGAGAAATTGTACGATTAAAAACTATGAGCTGTTGATAAAATACATTAATTTTTATTCAACAAGTACCTAGAACAATTAGCTAATAATCTTAAAATATTTGAAAATCTAACAAATTTTTTCAATTATTTTACAACTTAGTTAATTTAATTAACTGATAAGTACTAGTTTCTTTACGATTTGCTACTGTGTTGAAACTTTTTCTTTTTTTAAAAATTCTTATTCAAAGTACTAACAAATTTTATTAAAGATCTATCAAGACTTGTCAAAAAATTATAAAACTTTAGTAATTTTAATAAGTATTACTCAATAACTACTATTTTCTTACCAATTTGCTGAAGATCTTATTTTAAGGTCTCAAATTTAACAACTTTCTCACAACTTTAATCAAATTCTAATCCCAAAAAACATAGGTTAAGTAACATATTTATGGTTTAACACACAAATTTGAGCAATAATTAGTTTTGATATTTATTTGCACATATTTTCTTAAAAATATAGAATTTTTCTTTAACTTTATAAAAACATTTACAATTGTTCTATCCCTGTATACTATGAACCACAATTGAACAAACTTTTTCTATTCAATATTAATTTTATATACTTTGTTAAAAATTTAATTAAAATAATAATGAAAATAATAATAAAAAAACTTGTATTATTAATAATAATAATAAAAATAACTAATAATAATAATAATAATAATAATAATAAAAATAATAATAATAATAATAATAATAAAATTAAAATTAAAAAACATTAAAACACTACTTATAAGATAATAATAATAATAATAATAATAATAATAATAATAATAATAATAATAATAATAATAATAATAATAATAATAATAATAATAATAATAATAATAATAATAATAATAATAATAATAATAATAATAATAATAATAGAATAAAAATTAAAGAACATTAAAACACTACTTATAAAAAATAAGTAGTATATTATAATTAAAAATGTTTAGAAATACTATGACATTGACCTACTTTTAAATGACCTTGAAAAATTATGATGAGTCATCCAATAACCTTGAAAATTATAATAATAATAATAAATATTAAAACATTACTTATAAAAATAAGTAGTAAATTTATATAAAAATGTTTAAAAAAACTAAGACCTTGTGAAATTTTAAATGACCTTGACATACTTTAAAATGACCTTGAAATAATATTATGAATCATCCAATAAGATTGAAAATAATAATAATAATAATAAATATTAAAACATTACTTATAAAAATAAGTAGTAAATTTATATTTAAAATGACTAAAAATATTATGACTTTGAGAAAATTATAATAATAATAATATTAAAATTTAAAAACATTAAAATATTACTTATAAAAATAAGTAGTAAATTTATATAAAAATGTTTAAAAATACTAAGACCTTGTGAAATTTTAAATGATCTTGACATACTTTAAAATGACCTTAGAAAAAAAAATTAAGACTCATCCAATGACCTTGACAATAATAATAATAAAAACAATAATAATAATAATTATAATAATAATAAAAATAAATATAATTAAACAATATTAATAAGTAATCATATAAATTAATAATATTAATAATCATATATATAAAAATATTAATAATAATAAAATTATTTCCTTATAATAGAAGTTTTATACATTAATAATAATAATAATATAATTAAAAATAATAATAATAATAATAATAATAAAAATAATAATAATAATAATATTATAAAAAGTTTTCAAAGTATTAATAATAATAAAAATTTTAATAAATTTTATAAGTAATAAGTATATTAAAAATAATAATAATATAAAAATTAAGTAGTAAATTAAAATTTAAAAATTTTTAAAAATTATATGACCTTGAGAAATTTTGAATGACCTTGACCTACTTTTCAATGACCTTGAGAAATTATGATGAGTCATCCAATAACCTTGACAATAATAAAAATCATAATAATAATAAAAAATAATAATAATAATAATAATAATAATAATAACAATAATAATAATAATATTAATAATAATATTAATAATAATAATAATAATAATAATAATAATAATAATAATAATAATATTATTAATAAAATAATAATAATATAAATAATAATAATAATAATAATAATAATAAAAACAATAATAATAATAATAATAATAATAATAACAATAATATAATAATAATAATAATAATAATAATAATAATAAAAATAATAATAACAATAATAATAATACTTATAATATTAATGATAAAATTAATAATAATTAAAATAAAAATAATTATAATAATAATATTAATTATAATAATAATAATAATAATAGTAACAATAATAATAAAAATTATTAATAAAATCTTGTAATAATAATAATAATAATATTAATAAAAATAATAATAAAAATAGAATAAAAATTACAAAATATCTACTACTTATAAAAGTAAGTAGACATATTATAATTGAAAAATGATTAAAAATTCCCTGACCTTGAAAAAATGTTGAATGACCTTGACCTACTATTGGATGATCTGTAAAAATAATAATATTTTAAAAATAATAATAAATATAATAATATTTATAAAAAATAATAATAAAAATAATAATATTTATAAAAATAATAATAAAATTTACAAAATATATACTACTTATAAAAGTAAGTAGACATATTATAATTGAAAAATGATTAAAAATTCCGTGACCTTGAAATAATATGATGAGTCACCCAATGACCTTGACCTACTTTTGAATGACCTTGACCTACTTTTCAATGACCTTGAAAAATTATGATGAGTCATCCAATCACCTTGACAATAATAATAATAATAATAATAATAATAATAATAATAATAATAATAATAATAATAATAATAATAATAATAATAATAATAATAATAATAATATAATAATAATAATAATAATAATAATAATAATAATAATATAAAATAATAATAATAATAATAATAATAATAATAATAATAATAATAATAATAATAATAATAATAATAATAATAATAATAATAATAATATATAATAATAATAATATAATAATAATAATAATAATAATAATAATAATAATAATAATAATAATAATAATAATAATAATAATAATAATAATAATAATAATAATAATAATAATAATAATAATAATAATAATAATAATAATAATAATAATAATAATAATAATAATAATAATAATAATAATAATAATAATAATAATAATAACAATAATAATAACAATAAAAATAACAATAATAATTATATAATTTAAAAATAGTAAATAAATAATAAAATATTGACTTAATTAAAACAAAAAAAAATTATAGTATATAAAATTAATAAAATAAAATAAAAATAAAAAAATAATAATATTATTGACTTGATTAAAATAAAAATTATAGTATATAAAATAAATAAAATAAAATAAAAACAAATAAATAATATTATTGACTAGAATAAAACAATATTTACTTCATTAAAACAAACAATATAATAATAATATTATTTAATAATAAAATAATAAAATAATTGACTTGATTAAAACAAACAATTTAAATATAATAATAATATAATTTAAAAATAAGTAAATAATAATATTATTGACTTGATTAAAACAAAAATTATAGTATATAAAATAAATAAAATAAAAATAAATAAATAATATTATTGACTTGATTAAAACAATATTCACTTCATTAAAACAAACAAAATATTAATAATAATATAATATAAAAATAAAATAATTGACTTGATTAAAACAAACAATTAAATTTAATAATAATATAATTTAAAAATAAAATAATAAAATAATTGACTTGATTAAAACAAACAATTAAAGTATATTAAATAAATAAATTAAAAATATATATTATAAAATAAGATGAGTCATCCAATAACCTTGAATGAGTCATGGTCTTTGTTTCAATGACCTTGAATGAGTCATTGTCTTTGTCTTAAAAATTTTTTCTACTTTTGGACTTAGAAAAATTTTCTCTCAGCGGGGGGGAGGGGGTAGTGTGCTGGATATGACATGTGCTGGATATGACACATCCCACTACTCTAACCTATTGAAAGATGTAATTTATTTAGTTAAATTTTCATTGAAAATAACAAGTCAACAAATGGAATTTTAATTAGTAAAGATTATATTCTATAAAGAAAATTTTCAGTGAAGAAGTAATATTGGGGAGACAGTACATTAAGTGACTAAAATCGTTGAAATTACTGAAAACAGTGGGATAGCTAAAGATATCTACTAAATAGATGAAATATCAATTGATATCTTAATAACTTACAAGGGTAATATACTTTGAATGGAGAAAATATACATCGAAGAGAAAAATATTCGTTGAAGAGGAAAAACATTCATTGAATAAGGAAAACATTAATTGAAGAGAGAAAATATTCATTAAAGAGGAAAGCAATCATTAAAGTGAGAAAATATGAATTGAATCTAACAAATATTCAGTGAATCGAGAATTGCTTATAATAAATTAGTCGGTAAAATTTCTCAATGATGAGATGAAATATCAATTAAATATTGTGAAATACTTGAAATAAATGGTCTGAATTATTCAATGATCAACAAATATACATAAAAGATGAAAATATTTACTGAAAATCAATTGTACTTTAAGAGTGTATTAATTACTATTATATTAAATTAAAAATTATTAACAATTGAGTAGATTTCATCGGTTAATTATATTTAAATAGGGATATATATTTTTGATGGATACTTATGCGCGGAAGAATAGTTTTTAAAAACAATAACCGTGCGCGTATACTAATTCGGCGAATATACATCAAATACTGAGATATTAGAAATCAAATCTAAGTCTCTTACAATAGTAAATTCAAAACACATTGAATAATATATTTTGAATGAACATTATGGATATCTATTGCTATTAAGAATTATTATCTAAATGTTATTAATGTCGATAAAACTAATGAATGCTACCAAAACAAAATATGCCAAAAATTCTGTAGAAGAGGCCACACTAAAGTCATATGTCAAAATATGGAAGTTGGAAATGACAGATACGGCGGAAATAATAGATATAACGGTAATAACAGAAACGGTGGAAATATTGGATATGGCAGAAATAAAGAGGAAAACCGAGGAAAGGGTGAACCAAGAATCATAACTTGTTTTACGTGTAATCAAGTAGGGCACATCTCACGAAATAATAATAATAATATTATTAAAGTAGGTAGGAGCTATCTGGCTCATAAAAAAAACATAGGGGGAGGGGGGGGTTTATTGTAGATTAAATTTCGGATTATCTTGATTACATAATGATGTAATCAACTTAATTAATTTTGTGTGTATTTTAATTAATTTTTGTGTGTATTTTTTTTCGAAATTTTTTTCGAGTTTTTGGCGCGATTTTTTAAATTCAAACTTTTGGAACATTTTTTTAAATTCAAATTTTGGCGAATTTTTGAAATAAAATTGAAATATTTTTTTTTTGAATAAATTTTTTTTAATCACACTACAGTCAGGGCGTATTTTTGAAAAAGACTAAAATAAATTGGCTTGAATTGCCTAACGATAAAAAAGCATAAAATTAAAATTGGCTCAAATCGCCTAAGATAGTCAGAGAGGGTATTTTCATTCACAAAATTTTTTTTAAACACACTATAGTCAGGGGGTATTTTTGAAAAAGACTAAAATAAATTGGCTTGAATCGCCTACTGATAAAAAAAGCATAAAATTAAAATTGGCTCAAATCGCCTAAGATGTGATATAGTCAGGGATATTTTTAATTCGTAATAAAAACTAATGCAATATTTGGTCTTAATACTTTCTATAGGTAAATATAGGCATAAAATAAAAATGGCTCAAATCGCCTACTGATAAAAAAAAGCATAAAATTAAAATTGGCTCAAATCGCCTAAGATGTGATATAGTCAGGGATATTTTTAATTCGTAATAAAAACTAATGCAATATTTGGTCTCAATACTTTCTATAGGTAAATATAGGCATAAAATAAAAATGGATTGAATCGCCTACTGATAAAAAATTGACAGGGGTATTTTATAGGCTTGTTAAAAAAAACACTTGAAATATTTGTTCACACAATTTTCATAGGCAAATTTAGGCTCTAGATAAAAATAATTTAAAATACCTAAAGTAAATTAAGATAAATTAAAGTACATTAGAATACATTTAAGTATATTAGAGTAAATTAAGGTTCCTCAAGTAAATTAGGATACATTAGAGTACATTAAGGTAAATTAAAGGGTCAAAAGTCAATTTAAGTACATTAGGGTACATTTAAGTAAATTATGGTTCATAAAGTAAATTAAGGTACATCAGAGTAATTTAAAGTACGTTAGAATAAATTTAAGTAAATTAAGGTACTTAAAGTAATTTAAGGTGCCTAGAGTAAAGTGTGGTAAGTTAGGTAAGAATTTTTTTAAAATAAAATAGAGAGTCAACAGTTAAGTTACATAAGGGTAATTTTAAAGCTGAAAATTTTAAAAGCAGTTATAGTAGGCAAATTACATAAGGTAAGAATTTTTAAAGTTAAAGAGTCGACAATATTGCATGATAAAATTTATTAAATAAAATTTTTAGTATAGTTTTATCGATCAAATTTTATACATATTTTTAAATGATAAAATTTTTAACATAATTTTACAATGGAATTTTTTATATATAATTTTTAAAGATGAAATTTTTAGGATAATTTTACAATGAAATTTTTTACACATGTTTTTAATTGAAAAAATTTTTAATGTAATCTTACAATCAAATTTTTAGTATAATTTTTACTATTACTTTTTTATACATGTTGATAACGATCAAATTTTCAAAGAAATTTTTCAAAAACTTTTTTCAAAGAATTTTATTAAATTAAATTTTTGAGTTTCAGTGTTACATAGTATTGCCTAAGGTAGGTAGTAGTCATTCGCAAGAGCAACCCATCCTTAAAAAAAAATAATAAAATAATAATAATAATAATAATACTTTCAGAAAACATAAAAAGTTAACTTACTTGGTATCAACTTCTGAACACTGATAACCCATACACAGTGAATAATTCATTAATAACTGAACAACAATCACTAGGTACTGTATACAAATAACTGAGTACTGTACACCTCTCTATATACATACTAGGTATTGAATAATTTACTTATTCATTAAAATGACATATTTAAATAATATTTACTCTTTGAACACCGATATTCAACCAACTTAACTCATTTAAAAATAAAATTTTCTCTCAATCATTTCCCTTAAAATACTTGGTTATTCACACACTCACAATATGTTATCAAATAACTAGTTACCGAACAAAACAATATCAAAAATGTTTACTGACCAAGAAATCTTTAAATAAAAGCACATATAAATTTGAACAATCAAAAGAAATGCAATTTTATTAACTTCTCGACTTTTTTATCGATCATTGATGTCTCCAAATTGTTTTGTTGTTTAGTTACCTGATTGCTATCAAGAAACTATTAATCATTGAAGCTCAATCAATTGTTGTATTTTCTCTGAATAAAAATTTATTTCTTTACAGTCTTGTATGTGATTTATTGAAATTATTTTGTAAAACTTAGTTAAAAAACTTTGAAATTTTTCTACCATTTTTGTAATTTTTTTTATTGCGTCCAACAATGAACAATTACTAAACGTTATTTTCAAAGATGAATGCCAACCTTTTCATTTATTTTTCACATGCCCAAAATAAATTAATTGCTAACACATCAAAAAAAAAATTACTTAAATTTATTTTTATAGATTTTCTAATCTTTTCACCCCCAACTCTTATTGTTTACTGAATGATAAATTAATTAGTAAGTACAAGTAGTGGTTAATCTAATTGCTAGTGAAAAGAAACTTGATTAGAAAAGATACTTAAATTAATTTCTCGAAACATATATTACTTTCATTGTACTTGGAATAAATTTTCATATATTTATTGAAAATGATTCGACTCTTTAAATTATTAATTCAAAGATGCTAAAGGTTTGAATAAAACTGATAGAAAAAAAAATTAATATCTACAGCATTACTAAAATCAAATAACTATAATTTCTGATACCATGCTTCAATACATACTTAGGTTCTTGTGTACTGATATCACTTACTGAAAACCCAAACTTATAGGAAAAATGTATGTGATTGTCTATTAGTCTTTGTAGAAATTATTTTTATTAAATTGTGGTTAGCTGGTGAATAGAATTTGATTAAAGTAGTGGGAAAGATGTTAATTCTTTAAATAAATTTTTTTAAAGAAAGCTTCAACATAGTAGCAAATTTTAAAGAGAATAGTACTTATCAATTAAAAATTAAATTAAATTAACTAAGTTGTAAGATAATTGAAAAATTTATTAGATCCTTTTTTAAAATTTTATAAGGTTGTTAGGTAATTATTCTAGGTAGTTGTTGAATGAAAATTAGTGTATGTTATCGACTGCTCATAGTATTTAATTCTACAATTTCCGGATAAATAACTATTAAATTCTTGATTCTTGGAAATAATCGTAAATATTTAAATTATTCAGAAAATTGTCAAAAAAAATCTAAATAATGGGTAACAAAAAGTTTTAAATACTAGTCAATTTTAGTTTTTAATGTAATTGAGTTACAAATATTTTAATAAAATCAAATAAATAGTTACATGAATCAAACAATTTCTTAGAACTGAAATATTATCGATATATCCAGATTAACCTTAAATCAATGAAAAAAGTAACAATTTTCCTAAGTATGTTATAAATTCAACCAACTCAATCCCCTTAAAAATACTATAAATTCGCCTCTCAACCAATCATTTCTCTTCAAATGTCATTTTTCACTCCATTATATCAACTATATTCATACTTTTCATAAAAACCTATCAAGTAGATAATATTTACCCTTTGAACACTAATATTCATTCTAGTAAATTCCTTTAAAAATATTATAAATTCCTCTCTTGACCAATCATTTTCCAAAAAATAACAATATTTTAAGCCATATTCAATATTTTTCATAAAAATCATAACAATACCCATTTCTATAATATTTACCCTTTAAATAACAATATTTAACTAACTCAAGCCCCTTAAAATGACAACAAACTAGTTCTTAATCGACTATTTTTCACTAAATAAATTCCACTCTTGACCAATCTTTTCCCATCAAATAACACTTTCCCCTACTCCACCAACTATATTCATTATTTTATAAAAATCACCTATTAAATAACAATACTTAACCGACTAAACACCTTAAAAAATATCAACAAATCTGCTGTTAATCGATTATTTCCCTTTAAAAGATCATAAATTCTCTTCTTAGCCAATTGTTTTCCCCTAAAATAAAATTTACTCTCAACCAATCATTTCTCTTTAAATTACAATAATCCCCGCTATATTCATTATTTTCATAAAAAATCACCGACATATCGATATTCAACCGAATAAACCTCTTGAAATCACCTTAAAATAAAATTCCTCTCTTGACCAATCAAATCCCCTTAAAAATATTATAAATTCGCCTCTCAACCAATCATTTCTCTTTAAATTACAATAATCCCCGCTATATTCATTATTTTCATAAAAATCACCAACATATCAATATTCAACAGGATAAATTTCTTGAAATCCATCTCGTGACCAATTATTTCCCCTTAAAAGATCATAAATTCTCTTCTTAACCAATCATTTCTCTTTAAATGACAATATTTCCAATCTCTTAAAAGATTTACACACATATTGATATCTATCTGAACAAAGCCCCTTAAAAATAGTAGTGGGATACCAGCCCTCTAGCTCAGAGGCCATCTAGCTCACATACCCCCCCCCGGCAAAAAATTTTTTTTGCGTTAAGTTTAAAAGTACAATTTTTTAGAACAAAGACAATGACTCATTCAAGGTCATTTAAACAAAGACCATGACTCATTCAAGGTCATTGGATGACTCATCATATTTTTTAAACTAAGACCATGACTCATTCAAGGTCATTGGATGACTCACCATATTTTTCAAGGTCATTAAAACAAAGACCATGACTCATTCAAGGTCATTGGATGACTCATCATATTTTTTCAAGGTCATTAAAACAAAATCCATGACTCATTCAAGGTCATTGGATAACTCATCATATTTTTTCAAGGTCATTCAAAATTTCTCAAGGTCATGTTACTTTTTAAACTTTTTTAAATTTAAATTTACTACTTATAAAAATAAGTAGTATATATTTTGTAAATTTATTTTATTATTATTAAATTAAATTGTTTGTTTTAATCAAGTCAATTATTTTATTATCATTATTATTAATATTATTAATATTATTATTTTTATTTTTATTATTATTTTTATTATTATTTTTTATTATTATTATTATTATTATTATTATTATTATTATTATTATTTTTATTATTATTACATGTTTTAATTTTTATTACAAGTTTTATTTATTAAGATTATAATTTTTATTATTATTATTACATATTTTAATTTTTATTACAAGTTTTATTTATTAAGATTATAATTTTTATTATTATTATTACATGTTTTAATTTTTTATTACAAGCTTTATTTATTATTAATATTATTCTTTTTATTTTTATTATTATTTTTATTATTATTATTATTAATATTATTATTATTATTATATTTATTATTATTATTATTACATATTTTAATTTTTATTACAAGTTTTATTTATTAAGATTATAATTTTTTATTATTATTATTACATGTTTTAATTTTTATTACAAGTTTTATTTATTATTCTTTTTATTATAATTTTTTTTATTATTATAAATATTATTATCATTATTTTTATTACTTTTTATTAATAATACATATATATATATATATATATATATATATATAATAAAACAAAAACATAAAAACAACTATATAAAAAACATCTATATAAAAACAACTATATATAAAAAACAACAACTTCATAAAAAGTAAATCAATTATTAATAATACAATTAAACAAATATCAAGTTTTATTTCACAACCCATTCGCTTGGCATTTGATTATGAAAATATTGATAATAAATAATAATAATAAAATAATTATAACAAATGAAAATACCAAAGAGAAATTTTCACAATTTTATTTTTATATACAAATTTGTTAATAAATATCAATAACATTCTCAAATATCTCATCAAATTGCTGATTGCGAACTGTTGGATCGGTTTCAGGCATGATTATATTACCACCAACATCAAGGACATCAACCCCTCTATAATGACCATATGCAAAACTCGAGTTTTTCCCTACCCAAGCTCTCTTGTCGTCATGATTATTTAATGCTATTTTAGAATTTTTAAAAGTGAACAGCTGATGATTTCGGGTTTCTATCCTAGTTTGAGGTACCGACATAATAGTATTGTTATTATAACAATTCAAATATGATTGGTGTTTAATGTCGGTACCCGGTAATTTTACACCCTTAGCTCGCATTGTTGATTTATTTCCTAGCAAGCTATAACATTTAGGGCGCAAGAAAACCCACTCGCTATATCCTAACCCTTTACTCTCATCCTTGAACTTGCCAATAACCGAGTCAAGTGGTCTAGAATATAAAGGATGAGAAGGATCATAATTTGATGTATCTAACAGATCATCCGAAATCATAGCTTTTAATAAAATTTCTAATTTTAAATTTGTTATCTCCAAAAAGAAGCTATCTGTATCACCCGCTACTAGATTGATATCACAATTATAAATATCACGATATTTTTGTAACTCAACATACTGTAACTGGTACATCCGTAGTTTGGATAAATCTAGAACTGATTGACCGATATAACTAGGTCTATCCAAACATATTGAGTCCTTATTAAGATGAGTGGCAAAAAGATCATCAATCATATTATTATTATTAATAATAATAATAATAATTAAAGTTTTTATAAGTATTAATAATTTTTATAAGTAATAAGTATATTAATAATAATAATTAAAGTTTTTGTAAGTATTAATAATTTATAAGTAATAAGTATATTAATAATAATAATTAAAGTTTTTATAAGTATATTAATAATAATAATAATAAATAATACTATTAATATTAATAATTTTATAAGTAATAAGTATATTAATAATAATTTTTATAAGTAATAAGTATATTAATAATAATAGTTAAAGTTTTTATAAGTATATTAATAATAATAATTAAAGTTTTTATAAGTATATTAATAATAATAATAATAATAATAAATAATACTATTAATATTAATAATTTTATAAGTAATAAGTATATTAATAATAATTTTTATAAGTAATAAGTATATTAATAATAATAGTTAAATTTTTTAAAAGTATATTAGTAATAATAAAAATAGTAATAATAATAATAATAATAATAATAAAATAATTTACAAATAAATACTACTTATTTTTTATAAATAGATATATTATAATTAAAAAATGTTTAAAAATTCCATGACCTTGACCTTGAATGACCTTGACCTACTTTTAAATGACCTTGAAATAATATTATGACTCATCCAATAACCTTGAAAATAATAATAATAATAAATATTAAAACATTACTTAAAAAAATAAGTAGTAAATTTATATTTAAAATGACTAAAAATATTATGACTTTGAGAAAATTATAATAATAATAAAATTAAAATTAAAAAACATTAAAACATTACTTATAAAAATAAGTAGTAAATTTATATAAAAATGTTTAAAAATACTAAGACCTTGTGAAATTTTAAATGACCTTGACATATTTTAAAATGACCTTGAAAAAAAAATTAAGACTCATCCAATGACCTTGACAATAATAATAATAAAAACAATAATAATAATTATAATAATAATAAAAATAAATATAATTAAACAATATTAATAAGTAATCATATTAATTAATAATATTAATAATCATATTTATAATTATATTAATAATAATAAAATTATTTCCTTATAATAGAAGTTTAACATTAATAATAATAATAATACTATTATAAATAATAATAATAATAATAATAAAAATAATAATAATAAATATAATAATAATAATAATAATAATAGAAAAAGTTTTCAAAGTATTAATAATAATAAAAATTTTAATAAATTTTATAAGTAATAAGTATATTAAAAATAATAATAATAATAAAATTAATAAAAGTTTTTAAAAGTATTATTAATAATAAAAATAAAATTTTTATAAGTAATAAGTATATTAATAATAATAATAATAATAATAATAATAATAAAAATTATAAAAATATTAATATTAATAATAATTAAAGTTTTTATAAGTATTAATAAAAATTTTTATAAGTAATAATAGAATAATAAAAAGTAATAATAATATTAATAATAATATTAATAATAATAATAAAAATATAATTTTATAATAAAAATAATAATAAAATAAATTTACAAAATATATACTACTTATAAAAATAAGTAGTAAATTAAAATTTAAAAATGTTTAAAAATAATATTACCTTGACCTACTTTTGAATGACCTTGAAAAATTATAATGAGTCATCCAATAACCTTGACAATAATAATAAAAATAATAATAATAACAATAATAATAATAATAGTAATAATAATATTAATAATAATAATAAAAAAATATTAATAATAATAATAATAATAAAATAAATTTGCAACATATATTCTACTTATAAAAAAAGTAGTAAATTAAAATTTAAAAATGTTTAAAAATAATATGACCTTGAAAATTTTTGAATGACCTTGACCTACTTTTGAATGACCTTGACATACTTTTGAATGACCTTGACCTACTTTTCAATGACATTGAAAAATTATGATGAGTCATCCAATAACCTTGACAATAATAATAAAAATAATAATAATAATAATAATAATAATAATAATAATATTTATAAAAAATAATAATAAAATAGAATAAAATTTACAAATTTATAAGTAATAATAATAATAAAAAGTAATAATAATATTAATAATAATAATAATATTATTAAAAGTTTTAAAAGTATTAATAATAATAATAATATTAATAAATTTTATAAGTAATAAGTATGTTAATAATAATAATAATAATAATAATAATAATAATAATATTAATAAAAGTTTTTAAAAGTATTAATAATAATAATTAAAGTTTTTATAAGTAATAATAATATTAATAATAATAATAATAATAGCAATAATAATAAAAATAAAAATAATAATAATAATAGAATAATAAAAGTAATAATAATATTAATAATAATTATAATAATTATAATAAAATAATTTACAAAATACTTGTTTTTATAAGTAGTAAATTAAAATTTAAAAATGTTTTTAAAAATAATATGACCTTGAGAAATTTTGATGACTCATCCAATGACCTTGACTTATTTTTGAATGACCTTGAAAAATTATGATGAGTCATCCAATGACCTTGAATGAGTCATGGTCTTTGTTTAAATGACCTTGAATGAGTCATTGTCTTTGTCTTAAAATTTTTTTGGACTTTTGGACTTAGAAAAATTTTCTCTTAGCAGGGGGAGGGGGAGGGTGTACTGTGCTGGATGTGACATGTGCTGGATGTGACACATCCCACTACTATTATTTACCCCTTATAATAATTCCTATTAGGATTTTTAAATCATTAGAAATAAACTGGTCACCTTAGAGACGAACACTTTGATTTAGATAAACATCGCAGTTAGCCATAATTAACTAGGTTTGCAAGCCAAGTCGTACTTATATATTTTTTAGTTTTTTTTGATTAATAATTTGGCTCAAAAATTCCCAAATTTTCATTACACTTTTATATTAGTTATCATCTGGAAAGCAATTGATTTAGGTTTGTATCCATTAATTTCATCATCATCAGGTATCCATAACAGTGATTGGGAGGATGTGGATCGCACTACTTTAACAGTGCCGACCAGATTTGCCGGGAGATATCGGCAAGCATTATGGGATCGGGGATATACCATATCGACTTATGGTACACCCGAGTGGCCGACCCGGAAAGCTAACGGATCAGGAGAAGACGTCGAACTCCCCAGCATCCTCATTAAGCGGGAGCCGGATCGAAACCACATACGAGAGCTCCGGCAAAGGGCAGAAGGCGAGCTCCACCGCCTAGAACAATTGGAGTGGCGATACTGATTTTTATCAAGACGGCAAAAGGAACACCTCGCCAGGATCAATCGGGGCATTGCCAGCAGACGTATTCCCAGCTCGGATGGGCACCTGCCCTCATACAGAATAGCTTATGATCATCGGGATCCGGCCTTGCTAGAGAACGATGCACCCGTGCACTTGGTGGTATAAGTAAAGTAAGTTGTATTAGTAAAATTTTTCTCTTTTGTTAATTTAAACTATAAAGTTACACGCAAGGACTAAGTAAGGTAAACAATGAACATGCTTCCTGGAGACAACAACGCATAAAATGCTAATGGGATGGGGACCAACAAATTTTGTTTATTTTTCCGAATTAATCTCTGCAATTTATCCGATATCTAATTTATCATTAAGAAAAAACAACGATGGACGCCATGCAGAAAATCGGCAAAGAATTAAAGGACCTTCGCAAGGAAAATGCAAATTTACATCAGCAGTGCCTGCAATTAAGCCACGAGCTGCAACGGATTAAGGCCACTTGGTCAGAGCCGACTAGAGTAAAACGGCTCTATCAAAAAATAAACTCGGCACAAAAGGGCTGGCGAGAGGAGAGGGCCCTGAACCAAGCCCAGAAGGTCCAGATTCGCGGGCTGGAAGTAGCCATAGCGGCGGGCCAGGAGGGGCAGGCTGTCACCTATCCCCAGGTGTTCGCCCCAGCCGAAGTAGCCTACAAAGATGAGGCAAGCCCTGTACAGCAGCCATTCAAACCAAAATCCCGTACAAGGCCAGGGAAGGCTGAAAGGAAACGACAAAAGCAACAAAAATTACATTAAGACGAAAAGCGTTTTTTGATGATATAATGTGTTGAGAAATAAAAAATTCTTTAGTCGTGTTCCAAATAAATATAGTGTCATTGAGAATAAATCTCTCTGAGAGTCAGGGTAGTGCGATTTGAAGTAAAGCAAGAAGGGACCTAAAGGAGATAAGACGAGCATAGACCTTCCATCGGTAGCTCGCTGAACCAGCTGTAGACCGGGTCTTAGCAGTTTTGGAAGCAAAGCTCCCCTTTGACGATCACAGAACCATTGGTTACAGTACCAACGTTGCCTAGCAACGGGTAACCAGTGGCAGTCAGGTAGAATTATATGATTGGGGTCAAGGTCATACCGATCACATATAACCCCACAGGTAGAACGCTGTGCAAGTTTTCCGATATACTTAAAACACATTGTTAAAAAACTGTAAAATAAAGGCGGAACGCTGCTCAAATTTCCGAAATAGCAAAAATACTTTATCGAAAACTGTAAAATAAGGATGGAGTACGGCTAAATTTTTATATAAGTAAAATATTTTCATAAAGCTGAGGAATAAGGACGGATCCCTACAAAAAATTTAATAATAATAATGATAATAATAATGATAATAGTAAGGATAATGGTAATTATATTAATAATAATAATAATAATAATAATAATAATAATAATAATAATAATAATAATAATAATAATAATAATAATAATAATAATAATAATAATAATAATAATAATAATAATAATAATAATAATAATAATAATAATAATAATAATAATAATAATAATAATAATAATAATAATAAATATAATGGTAATGGTAGTAATAAGAATAATGATGATAGTAATAGCTGTGACAATGGATTAGAATAATACATATAAGAGTAACAATGATAATGCTAGTAACAAAAATAGTGGATATAGTAGTGATAATAGTGTGGGGTTAGTGGTTTCTAACCTTGACCCCTTTACATACAATACTTTTCTTGCCCGCCAATGGTTACCCGTTGTTAGACAACGTTGGAACTGTAACCACTGGTTATGAGACCACCAAAGGTGAGTTCTAACTATAGAACTTCTAAGACCCGGCCTCATGGTGTGTCCAACGCGCTACCGATAGAAGGTCTACGCGAGATTTGTCTCTCGGTCCCTTCCATATGAACTCAATAATTACACGAATTCTACTCGCACATTTTTCGATTGAACGGATTTATTTTTAAGTCAATTATTAAAGTTCCAAATAACGAGAAGAATGCTTTATTTTTTAATACAGTTACACAGTTAAGTTGTTGGGATACTATTTTTCGATTCTGATCTGCGACATGTTGCCCGCGACGTTTCTCTCGTTCCGTCTTTCCTGAACGTCGCTGAAAAAGTTTAGCGGCTACCGGTTTAGTAGTACTCATCGCATCCCGTTAGGCTAACTTTGCTGGAGCGAACACCAGTGGATAGGTCACTGCGTTGCCTTCTCGGCAAGCCGACAGTGCCACTTCCAAACTTCTGATTTGTGTCTTTTGATTTTGTGCCAACTGCTTGTCTTCCGCCCATCCACGCTGTGTGGCGGTCAGTCGTTGATAGATTGCCTTCATTTTTGTGGGTTCTACCCATGTTGCGCGAATCTTCTGAATCTCGCGACTCATTTGAAGGAGCTGATTGTGGAGCTCTGTATTTTCCCTTCGAGATTTTATTAGCTCCTTACTCAGGATACTGAGGGATTCCATATCTATAAATAAATTACCAGTTAACAACTTTGCCGAATTTTATTATTGTTGGGCCAGAACACAAACGGCCTTGTGAATGTTTGAATGAATCGGTGACACACATGCAAACACAGCATGCAGATTTGAATCAAACCTATTAAAACACCAAATTACCCTTTCAAAATATGAGAAAGAAGACAATTACATATAAAATAAAAAACATAAAAATAAATTAAAATAAAACAAAAAGCAACAAGATCCGCACGATATAAATATAAATATAACACGAAAACCTAACAAATGCTACCGAAATTTGATAATTTAACAAAAATGTGAAATTTCACGAAAATGAAATAAAATTCAAAGAATTTGAATTAGAAATAATTCAATAAAAATTTTAAAAGGAAAATTATCAAATAAAATTTCAAAATAATAAAAATTAAGATTAAAATACAATAGAAAATTCCAAGGTCGAATTTTGTTTTACTAAATCAAAAAGAACACTCAAGGTTATGGCCAAAAAATAGGTATATGTACCGATTCATTTTTACACAATTTTAATCGTTTTTACTGATAAGTCAGTTTTCTTAAAAATCTATTTTCAATGTGAGTGAGAGTTTTATTTGAATACTCTCTCCGCGTCATATCCTCGCAACCTCGGTAGAGCTCTGCTTGGATGTCGGCGTGGGGAGAGCGATATATTTGTAATGTTTCTTTTGAATTTATGGATTGGATTGTATCGGTAATTTAATTTTGAGTTTAATAAATTATTTATAATACATAAAATTTTTATTTGTCGAAATTTTTCCAGCCCACACCAAGACACATCACAAGTTAGTAAAATCAACATATTATTCGAATTCGTGTAAGTGTGTGGAATATCGCCAATGATTCGTGCCCGTGAAGGCCCGGCGTGCGAACGCAGGAGCTGGAACGTCAATATTATCCCGTATAGAAGAAAGGAGAGATAAGGAAGTGGTCTTTTGGCTATTTCCTCGTCCCTCAGTTTTTTTAAACTCGACCTGAATTATTTTACATACGACTCAAAATCACCACACCAAGTAGTCCAGTGGGCACTCATTAACTATAATATGAACACAAAGCGTCTAAGGTCAATCAAGGGGAAGGTAACGGGGAAATCTAAAATGGAATCGTTATTATGAATCAATCAAAATGTATTATTAACTGTAATATACCAACAAATTTTTAACTATTAATATGGACGTAGAGTAAATATGAACGCTGAGTGGTCCCCAAATACGTACTATAATTGATAAGGATTACGGATTAAACTAAATCATAATCACAGACTTTAACCCAATAAAACCTAGGAGTTACCCATATTAAAACTAATGACGTAATCATCATAACCTCTAAGAACCAACTAAAACTAGTCGAATAAAGAACGAGATATCATAACTACCATAAACCCAAATAAAAATTAACAGCATTGATGTAGAAATCCACTCGGTATCGTCATAATAACCCTTTCTAATTTAATCTATAGATAATAATCAAGAATCCCACCCAACGAGTTGAAAATAGCGAAATTAATCAAAGCACCAAATCGAGGAGTAGATATTCTATGAATGGCCCTTTACTAAAATAATGAAAAAATAAACAATGAAGCGAATCACGACGTGCGCCGATTCACATCCAAAAGGGAAAAATTTAATTTTTATTTTTTCGGTCATACAAAGACCATATACTCACGAGAAATATAGATTATTCCGACAAGTGCCAAAGAAATAAAATCATAATCAGCACCATTTGTTTTCGTAAAGAGGGATAATGAGATATCATGGGACGCCATCCATATCCGTCTGAGTCAAACCAGTTCGTTAAATCTATTCCCTGCGCCGGTTAGATCCAACATCTTAACTAGGAAAAATAAAGAAAAACCACATACGCCCGAAACTCTTACCAGTACTAAAAGTATCACTGCACCAGTTAAAACGAAATACTCCTTGAAGACAAAATTTGTTTCCCACATAAACCAGCAGATCATTTACTAACAATTAAAACTCATGAACGTTAGGGTAACTTTGGCACAAAAATATCCACTGAGGTTGAATCTAAACCGAGAAAAATTTTTATAAATACCGATAATTACAAAGTACCCACCCAATTAATCCATAGACCCAACCAAGCGAGCGAATCCAACCCAATGAGCCATGCACGAATCTAACATTATGATAGAAACAAATGGGAAATATTAAGAAATAATTTAAGAACCTGCCAAGTAGAACTGCCTACACAGATCGATAATTTCGCATGTCCACTATTTGCACTAGGAATTATCAATGATGTTGTCACTCGCATGCACAAATAACCAATTCAATATAGACTGGAGTACGAAAAATTCACACCTGTTCAACACGCATAAACAGGTTTGCCAGATCGATATCCACAGAAGTGCGTGCAGTTGTAAAAATCCAGTTCCTACACACACGCCAACATAAAACCTGCCGATAATAGTCTACTAAATAGAAAACCAAAAAAATTAGACTTAAACAGGAAAATCGCTCACCATCAGACCTATTCAATAATCCTAAAATCATGGACGAATCGAGGTAAATTATTAATCTATGAATATTTAAAATGTAATTCCAACCGAATAGATTGATTAGAAACGCTCCAGTAGCGCTCCAAGTGGAAGCTATGTCTTCGGAACCCCGACCCAACGTTACCGGTAAATTCATCCTTATATTCAAATTTCCTCCTAACCATATAAGTGTTGGGCCAGAACGTAAACGGCCTTGAAGAATGTTTAAATGGATCAGAAACACACACGCAAAAATAACATGCAATTTAAATAAACCCGGAAACACCAATTAAACCATATAAAATCTGAGAAATAAAAGAATTAAATATAAAATAATAAACATAAAAATAAATTAAAATAATAACAAAATGCACCAAGATCCGCACGATACCAACACAAATATAACAAGAAAACACAACAAATTCGACAAAATTAGAAAAATTAATAAAAGTTCATTAAAGTGAAATTTAAATTAGAAAATTTGAATTAGTAATAATTCAATAAAAATTCTAAATAAAAAATTATAAAAATAAATCAAAAAATATAAAAATTAAAGAATAGAATTTGCTAGAAAATAACAAGGTCGAATTTTGTTTTACTGCATCAAATTTCACACGCGAGAAAAATAGGTATAAATACTGATCCATTTTCACATTAAATTTAACCGTTTTTCGAAACAAACCATTTTTAGAACCTTTTTGAAAATTGTTTAAAACCATTTTTGAAAATCTAAGCCGTTGTTCGACACAAACTATATTTTCAATTTGAAATTATTGTGAAAATCAGAATTTTTAGGTGAGAAATATTTTGGTTGGAACCCTCTTTCCACGTCACGTTCATAGCATCTCTGTAGAGCTCTGCTTGACGGCGGCGTGGGGAGAGAGGCATTTATGTTCTATTTTATGCTATGATGTTTTTCAATTTTATGGAATGGTTAGAAATGGGTAATTATGTTGTTTTTATAATTAATAAATATTATTAATATACCTAAATTGTTTTACATATATATTTGTTTTATAAATTAAACCGTCGAAATTTTTCCGGCCCACAGCCAATACATAACGCAAGAAAGTAAAATCTACATAGTGCAGATGCATGTAAGTGCGTGGAAAATCGCCAATGATATGTACCCGTGAAGACTCAGCGTGCGCAACGCAGCGGTCGTAACGTCAATATTATCCCTATAGCTGAAGCGAGAAATAAGGAAGAAGTCTCTGGCTGCTTCCTCGTTTCTCAATTCTGTAAAATCGACCTAAATTATGTTACACACGGCTTAAAATTATCACATCGAGTAGTCCAGTGGGCACTTAGTAAATATAATATGAACACAATATGCGCTTAAGGCCTATTAAAGGGAAAGGGTACTTGGATTAAATTAACTGAAATCGTTGTTATAACTATTTTGGATTAATATTTTGAAATAAATAAAATTTATTGGGAATCATTGAATTCGATTAAATTGAGATTATTGAAAAAATTTAAAGCAACCATTGATTGTAAAAGTAAAGTGTTTTATGGCTTAAAATTTCAGTAAATATTGGGTAAAGATAATTCATAATGATCGTAAATTATTGATTAAAATTAGGGTAATGGCAAATAATTTCATCAATCAAATCATTATAATTCATTTCAATAAAAGTAATCTGATCTTTGAGTAAGAACGAGTAATGTATTGATCTAATCAAAAAATCAACCCCCGATATAAATGAAAGCAATTAAGAATCGAATTCATTGATTTCAAATAAAGAAACGTATCAATTAAAGGTAAAATGATTCTCGAATAAAAGTATGGAATCCCTTAATTAAATTGTTCACTGTTAATTCAGTTTGATAAAATTGAAGAAGTGATTGAGTAAAATCAAGTATTTAGATTAAATTATTAATTTAGAATAAAATGAACAAAAATAAATATATCGTTGATTAAATTAAACCCGTTTATTGGTAACAATTAAAATGATTAAATTAGTTCAAATAACTGTTGAGTAGAACCAAGATAACCTCGTTTTTCGGTAAAGTAGAGTATTGAATAAGAATAAATGAAATAAGTTCCTTAACGAACTATGATTAGTGGATTAAAGTAATTCATAGATTAACATTAGAGATGAATTGAATAACCGTAAGACAGTTTTTTTGGTAGAAATCAAGTAATTTACGATGTAAATTAAAGTACAACTGAATTCACGGATTTAATTAATATTAAAATAACTTCGCGGATTAAGGTAATAGTTGATCCAGCTAGCCTTAGGGAAAACTATTAGCAATTTGAATAATGGACATCAGAATACATCACCAATAACACGACTCCTTAGTTAGAACTAAAATAAAGTCACAGATTTGAAAAAGGTTTTCTTCAATTCTTATAAATTCGGTAATTACAGCAAACTGATTAAAGATAAAATGAACGAATTATTACGTAAACTAAATTAGTAGAATTGGAAAAATCAAAGACAAGAGTGAATTTATATTAATATCACATTATTGAACAAACGAAATTCCACATAGCGAAATTATTCCAACAGAAGGGTATCCCATCTATTTAGAAAACTCGGTAAGCGTAGAAGTTTTTCTAAAATTTGTTAGTAAAGTACATTCAAACTAGTCAACGAAATAACTTACCGGAAATTGAGATAATCGAGTGTAGGCGAACATTTGACCAGTAATTCTGAAGATATGACACGAATAATACAATCACCGGATGTAAACAATGTAAATCACCTTTCGTCAACCGCTTAAGTGGTAATGGTAAAATCCGCCGGAAATCATTCGCCCACCAGGATACACCTACACGCGACTAAGTTATCTCGGATCAACATCCGGCCTAAATCTTAAAGTTCGAACAACTGTAATTGAAGTTGGTAAACAAACTTTAAATCAATGTACAAATTCTCTTAAGTCAATGCACGAGTATCCGCCTACATGTAAAGTTTTAATGTTAATAGACATAGACTGAATAAATTAAATATCAGGTTATCTCATCCATATGATTAGTTGTATTATTATATATTTCCCCTATAAAGGAGTGCACCTTAAGGAACCAGACCCGCAAAGTAACCCAACCCGCTTATTAAGGTCCCATCGCGTAAAGGAAGGCAATGGTCGCGTGCATGACACCCTTACTATTAACATAGACACAATTTGCTTACTACTAACTTAGAATGGTGAATCAATCGAACCTAATAACAGTAATGTTTAGACATGTCGCCCAAACGAACTACCCGTCGAGAGACCGCCAAACAGGAACAGATAGGAGTCCCACCGACCACGAGAATACTAGACCAGTTGCAACGACCATGTCTCTCGGAACGGCAATATTCAGCTGCGGAGACCTACCTGCACGCACAGGAGCTCCTCACCCAATGGGAAAGGGTGCAGGAGCAGGTAGATTTACAGGTGGTTAAGGCAAGGATGTATCTTGCGAACGTGGTGGAAGACATCCTTGCCGGGCGGATTGCAGTCGCCTATCCACCTCACCCAGTCCGAGACACCAGAAGACCCTATACCGTGGAGGCTCTCAAACGAAGCCTGAAGAGATATTGCCCTGACGAATAAACCAACAATGATAGACTTTATGTAGTAATTGATTTAAAATATTAGAAATTTACGTGTTATTTATTATTATAGCCAGAATTATTCGTGATTTTATTTAATGAGATAAATGATTATCTGACTTAATCAATAGTAAATTAAAATAATCTATTTGATTGTAGTAATGTCTTCCTTACAAATCTTACAATCTGAACTGGACCACGCAAGGCAGACAAACACGGAATTACTCGCCCAGATTCTTCAATTAACCCGCGAAACGCAACAGATTAAAGCAACCTGGAGGGGAACCAGAAAAGGTAAAAACACTGTACCACCGCCTGACCGCAGCACAGAAAGGCTGGACAGAGGAGCGGCAGCTCAACCAGAGCCTGCGCACGCAAATTCGGGGACTCGAAGTCGCCCTAGCAGTCTGCCGGGAGGGGGAAGCGGTAACATATCCGCTCGTCTTCGCCCCAACCCAGATGTCACAGAAGAACACCCAACCAGTGAAACAATCCACCCTTCCAGCAAACAATCGTCGGCCGGGACGTAAGGAACGGGCCCGACGTCGAGCAATCCAGCTTCAGAGTCATTAACCTGTAAACATTGCGCGCGTTGCTAAATAAATAGAGTAGTCGTGTTCTTAATTTAATTTGTTCCGTTGATATATTTATATGCCAAACATTCGCATCATGTTACTCAACCTTAATCTCATCTCTCCGCAGGCAGATAAGAACCTAATCTCAAATGATCATGAGGGACAGAGTAAAGCGAGCATAGGTCTTCTATCGACAGCTCGTGAACCCCGAGGGTTGTCCGAGCAACTATAGTACTAGCACATGTTACTCAATTTTTGCGGGCAATCCACCACTTGAACACATTACCAACGTTGCTTAGCAACGGGTGCCAAGTGGCGATTAGCATCATTTTGTATGGCGTTACGGGGACAACCACCAGTTAGTTCAAACAAACAATGAAACCCTGTAACCCACCATAAGTCTTAGCCGGGAACTCAATACTGACCGAGTGAATCCAATTTAAACTAACGATAGGTTTTGGAAAATAAAAGAATTTTTTTTTTGTTTTATTATGAACTTTTCATGAGGTCAATCCCCTAGGTAGGTTATCACCAATTCTCCAAATAAAAATGGATTCTCCTGGCAATAAAATGAATAGATAGGTTCACTTTTAACCTGTTTTATTAATAATTCTCTTCAGATGATTAAGAAAAAATAAAACCCCCGCAGTAATACAGATTAATTTTTGTAGCAAATTAAATAAATGATTCCCTTAGTGGCAGCTCAATTAATTAGGTAGAGTACAATTTGATTATTCATTTGATAATTCCGTCAATAATACGAAAGGGTTTCTTCATAAACGAATTAAATGAATAAATAAAGAAATGAGGGAGGTATTTGGTGAAGCGATATGTATAATAGACGAGATAAATAGGTATAGTAGGGTCAGGCAATGATTATTTTTTTTAATTAATAGAACCTGGTCAGCCATAGAAATTTCACTAAGTAAGCATGTTTATAAAATTTTTATTTAAATAAAAGAAACAAAATATATATACAATTCTTTTTCTAAGGATTTTTAGGTAATACCTGGTTTAACTTTTGGTTTTCAGAAACGCTTTTTATTTGAAAAATAATCTTTTACGGATATTTTACAGAACAATAAACCATTCATTGAAAAACTAAGTTAAAGTTTTATTCCTATTTCGCGAACTAGCATTCGATAAGCTGGTTGAATAAACAATGATAGTAAGATGTTAAAGAATATTTATAAATTCGATTTAAATTAAATAAAAATTTGCGGGTGCAGGTTATCGTCGAGTTGCTATCCTTCACATTGTAGACTTTCATTTGATATTCCTAGGTCTTATATAATGTCTATGTTGACAATGACATACTCGCAAATCGTTTATAGATTGTAATTAAGGTATTAGTTTAATGTCCATTAAGTGATTTTTTAACGTAAAGTATTATTTTGATATCCATCCATCGATTCTTACTTGGTGCGATTAAATATGTTATTTTTTAATTTATTGTTGATTTTAGTTTAATTTCAGATATATTATATCCCTTAACTAATTTCGATTTAGTTTGATTCGGTGCACTTATTTTAATATCCACGAGTTGATTTTTGACTAATTTAACGGAATGACGAATAACATTTTAACGCCCTTTAATAAATCATTATTTTGATTAAAATTCCTTTTCCCTTTTCTTGTTAGTGTTTAATGTGATGAATCTTAAATGAGTTAGTAGTAGCGAATTCCACTGCCTAGGAGACGCAAAACATAATTGTCTACTTTAAATAAAATATTTTCTGAATATATTTTTTTTAATAATATTAGTTTGAATAAAAATGTATCCAATACCCCCTGCAATTAACAGTTAACTCCAGTTTATTCCAGTTTAAACGGACTTAGGACACACCCATAACGTTAACTAGGTACCTTAAATTAACTTTCAAGTAAGAGGACCCGACAGACGGATTATCAACTGTATCAAACTTCATTTACCTATAGACTATCCCAAGAGCGTTTTAATCATTTTGCTAAATAGTCGGAGATTTCATTAATGTAATCAAATTATAGATATGTCAGGACCTTTCGTGTTTGTGTCCCCGCACATTGCCGACCAGTGGAGGCAAGCCTAGCGGCAGATCGGGCGAGCGAGAGGCTACGAGGAGCCCCAACCAAGAAGGCCTAGACAAACTATCGGACAGATGCTGGGGATGAACCAGCGATTACCGTTGACAAACGGACAAGATGGCGAGCAGCATCCGGCTCGAGAAATTCTGGAACAGGCCCGCGAACTCCTCGCCTGCCTAGAAGACCATCAACGGCAGGTTGACTTCCACGTGGTCAGGGCCAGACAATACCTGGCCAACGTGGAGGACGACATCGCGACCGGACGGATCGCGGACGTCTACTCGAGCACACCGCCACCCAGCCCCAGACCGGCCCGCAATACGAGACGGCCCGTGTTCATAATTCCGGGCTACTCCCCTGAAGAAGGGATAAGGAAGTTTTTCGAAGATTCTTGACCTTGCTGATCTGTAGAATACAGTTTGCATGTTTTTATTTTATTTTTTTAATAAATGCTTGTAATTTGCCACTTGTTTTAGATTTTTGTGTTTTCCAAATGTAATCTCATCACTTATGTTTAAATTAACTGTATGATTGGAAATTTCAGATTTATTGTGATGTTCATTATTATAGAAATGGAACCCCTCAAAATCCTACAGAAAGAACTGGAAAACGCGAGGGCAATCAATAGAAACCTTTATGGCCAGGTTACTCAGTTATCCCTGGAAGCACAGAAGATCAAAGCCACATGGGTAGAACCCATGAGGTAAAATCGCTTTACCAGCGACTTACAGCAGCCCAAAAGGGATGGGCAGAAGAAAAACAGTTAACGCAAGGTCTACGAACACAAATAAATGGACTGGAGGTTGCACTGTCCGCCTGTCAGTAAGGGGCGGCTGTGACTTATCCCCTCGTATTTGCTCCCGCTCAATTGGCCTACCGGGAGGCAGAAGTGGGATGTGTCACATCCAGCACAGTACCCCCTCCCCCCCTCCCCCCGGTTGAGAGAAAATTTTTCTAAGTCCAAAAGTACAAAAAAATTTTAAGACAAAGACAATGACTCATTCAAGGTCATTGGATGACTCATCATATTTTTTCAAGGTCATTTAAACAAAGACCATGACTCATTCAAGGTCATTGGGTGACTCATCATATTTTTCAAGGTCATTTAAACAAAGACCATGACTCATTCAAGGTCATTGGATGACTCATCATATTTTTTCAAGGTCATTTAAAAGTAGGTCAAGGTCATTCAAAAGTAGGTCAAGGTCATTGGATGACTCATCATATTTTTTCAAGGTCATTTAAACAAAGACCATGACTCATTCAAGGTCATTGGATGACTCATCATATTTTATAATATATCTTTTTAAATTTAAACAAAGACCATGACTCATTCAAGGTCATTGGATGACTCATCATATTTTATAATATATTTAATTTAAAACAAAGACCATGACTCATTCAAGGTCATTGGATGACTCATCATATTTTATAATATATTTAATTTAAAACAAAGACCATGACTCATTCAAGGTCATTGGATGACTCATCATATTTTATAATATATTTAATTTAGAACAAAGACCATGACTCATTCAAGGTCATTGGATGACTCATCAAATTTTATAATATATATTTTTAATTTAATTTATATTTATTTAATATACTTTAATTATTTGTTTTAATCAAGTCAATAATATTATTTATTTATTTTTAAATTATATTATTATTAAATTTAATTGTTTGTTTTAATCAAGTCAATTATTTTATTTTTAAAATATATTATTATTATTAAATTGTTTGTTTTAATGAAGTGAATATTGTTTTAATCAAGTCAATAATATTATTTATTTATAAATTATATTATTATTATTAAATTGTTTGTTTTAATGACGTGAATATTGTTTTAATCAGGTCAATAATATTATTTATTTTTATTTTATTTATTTTATATACTATAATTTTGTTTTAATCAAGTCAATAATATTATTATTATATTGTCTGTTTTAATGAAGTGAATATTGTTTTAATCAAGTCAATAATATTATTTATTTATTTTTATTTTATTTTATTTATTTTATATACTATAATTTTTGTTTTAATCAAGTATATAATATTATTTATTTATTTTTTTTTTATTTATGTAATATACTTTAATTTTTTTTTTGTTTAAATTAAGTCAATATTTTATTATTTATTTACTATTTTTAAATTATATTATTATTATTATTGTTATTGTTATTGTTATTATTATTATTAATATTATTATTATTATTATTATTATTATTATTATTATTAATATTAATATTAAAAGTATTATTATTTTTATTATTATTGTCATGGTTATTGGATGACTCATCATAATTTTTCAAGGTCATTGAAAAGTAGGTCAAGGTCATTCAAAAGTAGGTCAAGGTCATTCAAAATTTCTCAAGGTCATTTTATTTTTCAACATTTTTAAATTTTAATATACTACTTATTTTTATAAGTAGTATATATTTTGTAAATTTATTTTATTATTATTTTTATTATAATTAATATTTTTATAATTATTATTAATATTATTATTAATAATATTATTACTTTTTATTATTCTATTATTACTTATAAAAAATTTTATTAATACTTATAAAAACTTTAATTATTATTAATATTAATATTTTATAATTTTATTATTATTTTATTATTAATAATAGTTTTAAAAACTTTTATTAATTTATTATTATTATTTTTTTTAATATACTTTTTACTTATAAAATTTATTAAAATTTTTATTATTATTTATACTTTGAAAACTTTTTATAATATTATTATTATTATTATTATATTTATTATTATTATTATTATTATTATTATTATTTTTAATAATATTATTATTATTATTAATGTAAAAAACTTCTATTATAAGGAAATAATTTTATTATTATTAATATTATTATTAATATGATTATTAATATTATTAATTAATATGATTACTTAATAATATTGTTTAATTATATTTATTTTTATTATTATTATAATTATTATTATTATTGTTTTTATTATTATTATTGTCAAGGTCATTGGATGAGTCTTATTTTTTTTTTCAAGGTCATTAAAAATTTCAAAAGGTCTTAGTATTTTAAACATTTTTATATAAATTTACTACTTATTTTTATAAGTAATGTTTTAATGTTTTTTAATTTTAATTTTATTATTATTATAATTTTCTTAAAGTCATAATATTTTTAGTCATTTTTAAATATAAATTTACTACTTATTTTTATAAGTAATGTTTTAATATTTATTATTATTATTATTTTCAAGGTTATTGGATGAGTCATAATATTATTTCAAGGTCATTTAAAAGTCGGTCAATGTCATAGTATTTTTAATCATTTTTAATTTTAATATACTACTTATTTTTTATAAGTAGTGTTTTAATGTTCTTTAATTTTTATTCTATTATTATCATTATTATTATTATTATTATTATTATTATCTTATAAGTAGTGTTTTAATGTTTTTTAATTTTAATTTTATTATTATTATTATTATTATTTTTATTATTATTATTATTTTATTATTATTATTATTGTTATTTTTATTATTATTATTAATATTACAAGTTTTTATTATTATTATTTTCATTATTATTTTATATAAATTTTTAACAAAGTATATAAAATTAATATTGAATAGAAAAAGTTTGTTCAATTGTGGTTCATAGTATACAGGGATAGAACAATTGTAAATGTTTGTAAAAAGTTAAAGAAAAATTCTATATTTTTAAGAAAATATGTGCAAATAAATATCAAAACTAATTATGGCTCAAATGTGTGTGTTAAACCATCGATATGTTACAGTGTTTATGGAAAAACTTTAATGAAAATATGTGTTATTTTTCAACAATTTATGAAATATTTATTTTATGGCTAATAATGTGTATATGTTAAATGATAAAAATAGTTCAATATTTATGTAAAGTTTGAGATTGTTAAGAAAAATGTAAATAATTTATGATACACACGTGTTTTTGATTGAAATATATGTGTTTGTTTTACCGATATAAGAAAAACTATGGACAATTTTTAAGAAAATACACGTAATTTATGATTATCATGGGATTAGAATTTGATTAAAGTTGTGAGAAAGTTGTTAAATTTGAGACCTGAAAATAAGACCTTCAGCAAATTGGTAAGAAAATAGTAGTTTTTGAGTAATACTTATTAAAATTACCAAAGTTTTTGACAAGTCTTGATAGATCTTTAATAAAATTTGTTAGTACTTTGAATAAGAATTTTTAAAAAAAAAGTTTCAACACAGTAGCAAATCGTAAAGAAACTAGTACTTATCAGTTAATTAAATTAACTAAGTTGTAAAATAATTGAAAAAATTTGTTAGATTTTCAAAAATTTTAAGATTGTTAGGTAATTGTTCTAAGTACTTGTTGAATAAAAATTAATGTATTTTATCAACAGCTCATAGTTTTTAATCGTACAATTTCTCTTCATTCCTGGAAATAATCGTAAATATTTAAATTATTCAGAAAATTGTCAATAACAACATAAGTAATGGGTAACATAAATTTTTTAAATACTAATCAATTTTAGTTTTTAAATAAATTACAAATATAATAATAAAATCAAATAAATACTTGAATGCATGAATCGAAAAATTTCTTAGAACTGAACACGTATCGTATATTTTATTCAGATTCCAATAATATCATTAAAATTAACCAAAATCTTATTGTTAAATTTTGATAACCCTTAAGTCAATGAAAATGTATCGATTTCACTAAGTATCCATCTTTTGACATTGATATCCAACCGAATAAATTTCTTGAAATCCCCTTAAAATAAATTCATCTCTTGACCAATCTTTTACCATCAAATAACACTTTCTCCTACTTTACCATATTCATTATTTTTTTTTTATAAAAATCACCTATTAAATAACGATACTTAACCAACTTAACCCCTTAAAAATATCAACAAATCTGTTCTTAATCGATTATTTCCCCTTTAAAGATCATAAATTCTCTTCTTAGCCAATTGTTTCCCCCTAAAATAAAATTTACTCTCAACCAATCATTTCTCTTTAAACGACAATATTCCAAACTATATTCAATATTTTTCATAAAAATCACCGACATATCGATATTCAACTGAATAAATTTCTTGAAATCCCCTTAAAATAAAATTCCTCTCTTGACCAATCAAATTACCTTAAGATTATCATAAATTCTCCTCTTAACCAATCATTTCTCTTTAAATGACAATAACCCCACCTATATTCATTATTTTCATAAAAATCACCGACATATCGATATTCAACCGAATAAATTTCTTGAAATCGCCTTACAATAGAATTCATCTCATGACCAATCATTTCTCCTTAAAAGATCATAAATTCTCTTCTTAACAAATCATTTCTCTTTAATTGACAATATTTCCACTCTCTCAAAAGATTTACACACATATTGATATCTATCTGAACAAATCCCCTAAAAATATTATAAATTCCTCATCTATATTTTCCATTTAGAAAATATTTACCCTTTGAACACAGATATTCAACCAACTCAACCCTTAAAAATGACAACAAACTTGTTCTTAATCGATTATTTCCTTAAAATATCATAAAATTTCTTCTTAATCAATAATTTCCCTTGAAATGACAATTTTCCTCACTACACCAATAATATACATATTTTTTGTAAAAAACGTACAAGGTAAAATTTCTTTAGAAATCTATATTTAACCGAATAAGATCCTTAAAAATCCATCATACGGATCATATTTACTATATGTATTCAACCAATCAAATTCCCACTTAAAATTATCATAAAAAATCAAATTTTTACCAATAAAAATAAATTTTCTTTAGTATTACAAAATTGTTATCGATACCCAACATTTTCCGTTGAAAATCACCACAATTTGATTCTGGCAAAAAATTCTATCAAATACAAAATTCATCAAAAATGACTAAAATCGAATAAAGTCTATGTTTCCCACATAAATTAAATTATTGTAAAATATATATCATGTTGCTCAAATAATTAAAATTAATCAGTAAATCAAGTATAAATTCAATAAAAATTACCAGTCAACCCATAGAGATATATCAATGATTTTCATAAGTATACATTGTCTTAAAAATCTCTAAATTATACTACTTTTGTGATTGATATCCATGAAATCAATAAAATTGAAAATGAAAGTAATTATCGATCTCTTTTTTACACTGTAAAATCAATTAAAATCTTAGGTTTCACTAAAATATTTTTAAAAATTAACTGATTTAATCAACTATTTAAATAGAACATAAAATTATAATTAAAATATCATTATCAGTCAAATTTGATTCTAATTCTTAAATAATTATCTTAAATAGATGTTTCATAAACATTTTGATCCTAAATTTAACTTTTATTTAAAATAATCCTAAAATCAAGTCAAATCTAATAAATTTTCAAGAAATTAAGTGTCTAAAATTATAGATTTACCCTAATTTCTTCAATAATTTCATTTAAAACATAATCAAACCCTAAATCCATTAAAATTCAAAAGAAAACCATAAATTCACAAAGATGATTAAAATTTACTAAAATAAATACATCGTAAAACTAGATATCACTTAAATTATCATAAAATTTCCCTAAAAGCTCTAATTGATTTACATAGCCTAAAATTATTTTATTTTTGTCGAATACAAATTTTCAGTGAAGAAGTAATATTGGTGAGAGAGTACATTAAGTAACTAAAATCGGTGAAATTACTGAAAAAAGTGGGATAGTTAAAGATATCTACTAAATAGATGAAATATCAATTGTTATATTAAACACTTACAAAGGTAATATACTTTGAATGGAGAAAATATACATCGAAGGGGAAAATATTCATTGAAGAGAAAAATATTCGTTGAAGAGGAAAAAACATTCATTGAATAAAGAAAACATTAATTGAAGAGAGAAAATATTCATTAAAGAGGAAAGCAATCATTAAAGTGAGAAAATATGAATTGAAGCTAACAAATATTCAGTGAATCGAGAATTGCTTATAATAAATTAGACGGTAAATTTCTCAATAATGAGATGAAATATCAATTAAATATTGGGAAATACTTTAAACGGAGTCTGAATTATTCACTGATCAACAAATATACTTAAAAGATGAAAATATTCACTGAAAATGAATTGTACTTTAAGAGTGGATGAATTACTATTATATTCAATTAAAACTTTTTAACAATTGAGTAGATTTTGTCGGTTAATTATATTTAAATAGGGATATATATTTTTTGATGGACACTTATGGACGGAGAAATAGTTATTAAAATACTAATTAAATAAAATCAAATATTAATTATATTAATAATAATAATAATAATAATAATAATAAAAATATTAATTATAGTAATAATAATAATAATAATAACAATAATAATAATAATAATAATAATATTAATAATAATAATAAAAATATTAATTATAGTAATAATAATAATAATAATAATAATAATATTTATAAAAATTAATAATAAAATAGAATAAAATTTACAAATTTATAAGTATAATAATAAAAATAATAATAATAATAATAATATTAATAGTAATAATTATAATAATAAAAATATTATAATAATAATATTAATAATAATAATAAAAATAATAATAATAATAATAAAAATAAAAATAATGATAATAAAAATAATAATAACAATAATAATAATAACAATACTTACAATAAAAATAATAATAATAAAATAATTATAAAAAACATTAATAAAAAAAAAAAAAGTAATAATAATCATAATAATAATAATCATAATAATTATAATAACAACAGTAATAATAATAATAATAATAATAAATAAAAATTATAATAATAATAATAATAATCAAAATAATAATAATAATAATAATAATAATAATAATAATAATAATAATAATAATATTAATAATAATAATAACAATAACAATAACAATAATAATAATAATATAATTTAAAAATAGTAAATAAATAATAAAATATTGACTAAATTTAAACAAAAAAAAAATTAAAGTATATTTCATAAATAAAATAAAAATAAATAAATAATATTATTGACTTGATTAAAACAAAAATTATAGTATATAAAATAAATAAAATAAAATAAAAATAAATAAATAATATTATTGACTTGATTAAAACAATATTCACTTCATTAAAACAGACAATATAATAATAATATTATTGACTTGATTAAAACAAAATTATAGTATATAAAATAAATAAAATAAAAATAAATAATATTATTGACTTGATTAAAACAATATTCACGTCATTAAAACAAACAATTTAATAATAATAATATAATTTATAAATAAATAATATTATTGACTTGATTAAAACAATATTCACTTCATTAAAACAAACAATTTAATAATAATAATATATTTTAAAAATAAAATAATTGACTTGATTAAAACAAACAATTAAATTTAATAATAATATAATTTAAAAATAAAGAAATAATATTATTGACTTGATTAAAACAAATAATTAAAGTATATTAAATAAATATAAATTAAATTAAAAATATATATTATAAAATTTGATGAGTCATCCAATGACCTTGAATGAGTCATGGTCTTTGTTTTAAATTAAATATATTATAAAATATGATGAGTCATCCAATGACCTTGAATGAGTCATGGTCTTTGTTTTAAATTAAATATATTATAAAATATGATGAGTCATCCAATGACCTTGAATGAGTCATGGTCTTTGTTTAAATTTAAAAAGATATATTATAAAATATGATGAGTCATCCAATGACCTTGAATGAGTCATGGTCTTTGTTTAAATTTAAAAAGATATATTATAAAATATGATGAGTCATCCAATGAACTTGAATGAGTCATGGTCTTTGTTTAAATGACCTTGAAAAAATATGATGAGTCATCCAATGACCTTGAATGAGTCATGGTCTTTGTTTAAATGACCTTGAAAAAATATGATGAGTCATCCAATGACCTTGAATGAGTCATGGCCTTTGTTTAAATGACCTTGAAAAAATATGATGAGTCATCCAATGACCTTGAATGAGTCATTGTCTTTGTCTTAAAATTTTTTTGTACTTTTGGACTTAGAAAAATTTTCTCTCAGCCGGGGGGAGGGGGAGGGGGTACTGTGCTGGATGTGACATGTGCTGGATGTGACACATCCCACTACTGGAGGCGATAACAACCCCCACAACGACCTCAACAACAACCACAACTCCGAACAGTTACCGGCCTGGACGGAAGGAGCGGGCTAAACGTCGAGCCGCTCGATTACTCAATAAATCTTAATTGACTCATAGAATGTGGTTATTGGAAAATTATATGTGTTTATTTCAATAGATTTCATATTTCTTACTCTTTAAAATGATATCTCTGACAAGTATCTGAGAAACCCGCAATCAGCACACTAAGATTCCCCATTACAATTTGTAGCCGCTCGTTCTATATCATTATTGAAATTTTATTATTCCCTGATAAACTCAACGATAAACATACGACATAAAGGTGACCTAATAATCAAAAGCGAGCATAAGTCTTCTATCGACAGCTCGTTGGACCCAGAGATCGTTCAAGCACTTATAGCATTAGTAATGACGCTCACTTTTTGCGAACTATCTACCCACTCGAACACAATTCTAACGTTGCCTAGCAATGGGTGCCGAGTGGTATCAAGAAATATTTATATGACGTTACTAGGGTAACCGCAGTAAGATTAAACAAACAACCGTACCCAGTAACCCACCATTATGAAAATTTTGAATTAATTATTGATGGACTTTTTATTTTATTATCTATCTGAAGCCCGTCTACCTAGACTTCTATTGGGACTCTACAAAAATGCCCTATTCAGATTACTGCAATTCAGCATTATTATGTCCATGATTCGAGAATTACATTTTTGTATATCTTAGTAAATTATATAACGAAATGTTTCTGACGAAATTTATATTTTATTACAAAGAAATCGCTTCTTCTATCTTCTTGGATGATTTTCATGACGCGAACCTGATTGAAATCTAGATCGATCTCGAGCATATGAATGCTACTGCAATTGCGGTGAACTTCGGTCGAAGTCCTGCATTCTCCTTGGTAGTAGTCGTCTTGGTACGACCTCATTAATTGGCGTCGTCATTTCTGTCAGAGCTGGATCATCGAGCTCATATGATACTCCATAGTTTGGAGCATAACCATCCATGCTGGGGATTCTTCCGGCGACGATGTCCGCATTTATTCTGGCTAGCTGCCGTTTGGCCATGGTTACCTGCCAGTTTGTCTGTTGTTGGTATATTTCCAGACGAGAGATGGTAAATTCTGCTCGCTGCCTAGCTTCACGGGCTGGATTGCAGCCAGGTTCTCGCTTGATTGACACATATGGCAAGTCTACCTCATCGTAGTCGAAATTGCTACCCTCTCTTGATTCCCGTACTGTGGAGATTGAAAATCCAGCATCCCACATGGCCTGTCGGCATCGCGCTGCCGTACGTGCCGGGAAACTCACCGTAATTCTGGATGAGTCGATCCAGGAATCATCTGTAATATCAAGAATGATGATGTTTAATTTTATTAGCGAATTGGTAAATGGGAATTCAAAACAACTTTCGAGCGGAAATGGGGAACATTTTATTTATGTTGTGAGAAATATCGTAATACCTCAATTTTTATGTGTTAATGGATAATTGATAATTACTGTATGTATTCTGTTGATTTGCACTGTCCCTAATGTCCTTTTATCTGACGTTTGATACGGTTTTAGCGGTGAAAAGATGGACAAATTAACGGACGCAATGTTTATTATCAAAAGAAAATTATAATTCCTGTTTAATTGTATCCTTGGGTCTGTCTTATTGGGTTTGCTTTCCGTTTGCTCCATATCTATACAGTAAGAAAACATTGTGATTCGAATTGGTCCTCCGATTAACAATTTATTCCTTATTCACAGGCATAAAGGCACAATATTTGGCCTAAGACTAAGAAAACATAAGAACAATCCTGGCTGACTCGATAATTTATTCATTGAAATCATAATTGGTTCGGTCATGAAGCACGACTTTACATTTCATATTTTCCTAGATCTTTTATTTCATAAGGTCGAATTCCCTATGACGGCTTCGTTCTAGTTGTCCTGCTAGAGCTCTAGATAATTGATTTGAAGACTTTCGGATTTTAGCGCTCGGGTCATAGCAGATTTTTGGCGACTTAGATGCTCCTTGTAAATGGGTGATTAAAACTTTTCATTACACAATAAACATAGTGCTACCTTTATCTTCATTTATCTCCCTCAGATTATTCCTCCTGGTCTTGCTTAGCCGAATCAATATATTTTCTTCCATTACGATTGATTGACATTCGGAATTATTTCATCATAAACAAAATCTGGTAGAAAAATTTTGATTTCTTCTGCAGACATTTTCTGTGCTGCCGATCATAAATGATGTGTTGTGACATCTATGAATATTATATCCTCCAATCGATGACTTTGTCATAATTTATTTTTCATCAATCTCGGAGGAATCTTTACTAGTGAATCGCTTCTTCTCAGTTATAATTTCCTTTATTAGTTTTTGATTAATGGTGAGAGTATTTTTATAAATTATTTATCTAATTATACTCACTAGATTCTTAGATGATTGAATTTATAATTCAAATTACCATGAAGTTATTATGTCAGCTCTTGTTGGTCTATCATCCTAGTAATGCTCGATCTATATACGAAAACATCATGTCATTCTGCAGTGATTGGGAGGATGTTTATCTTCCGCTTGAGAGATGGGAACAATTGGATCAATCGCATTGTTTCGATTTTACATTAATTTGTTGTTGTCTTATTATCAACTTTATTATTAACTAGAACGTAAGTGAATTTCAATGTTTTCATAATTTAATTCTATGGATGTCGTTTCACTATTTCGGAATGGAGGAGGTCCATCTTTACATCAGACAGTGAATAGATTACGTTGTCGCGATCGTATACTCTCGCGAAGTGGTCGCTATTGATATTTTATAACAATTTACTTTATTTCTTTCATTATTGTCATAAGTTTGATTTTTACTGGGGTTTTAGACTATTAATTTTCATTTAAATTGACTTAACATTAAAGTATCGATATGTTTATCCATTATTCAGTCATACTCGCCAGTTAATATTTTATAATTTCCTTGTATTTTAGTTGGATAGTCCGGTTCATTTCTCCCTTCTTTAAGTTTGTCTCATTTTAATAATTCGCGTGCTGAATTTTTGTTAGTTAGTTTATTATTAAATCTCTTAGGCATTTATTGAAAATATTATTAACTCTAATTATCTATTTGAATCGCTACAAAAGTGATTTAGTAGTTTAATTTACAATAAGGTAGATAATTACACTTTATGAAGGCTTTTGACTTGGATTATCATTTTAAAATATTCACTTGAAATAATTGATTTTCAACATTTCAACGATTTTTCGCTCTTTTCCCGCATTCACCTCCTTTATTTAGTCTTAGAGTTAGATATATCGATATTATGATTTTATGAGTGCCCACCGGACTATTCGGTGTGAATAATTTTGATCCGATAAGTAAAATGATTTTAGGTCGAATTTTCGGGAGATGGATGACGAAGAGGCAGCCAAAAGACTGATCCTCTATCTTCCATCTTCCCCTATAAGCGGCATGAATTGACGTTTGGGTTCTGGCGTGCGTAACGCCAGAACCACGGGCACGAGATATTGGCCGATGAACCGCACTTACAGATCTCGATAGTTATATAAAGTTTGCTAACTTGCAGTGTGTTTTGACTGTGGGCCGGAAAAATTTCGACATAGTATGAGATTTTTAGTGACTCATATATTTTATGACACATTATTTATACATAGTATCTGACTCCCATCATTCATAATAAATCATCTTCCCATACGTACGTTCAAGCAGAGCTTACTTGAAATTGCTTGAAACGCAGTATGGAAAAATTTTCGATAGTTGAATTGTCCGCGAGAAAGTTTGAATTTTGCTCACAAAAGTTTGCATGCATTAAAATTCTGTGAAAATGAATTGGTATATATACCTGTTCTGTGACCCTAACCTTGCACGTTCTTTTTGATGCGTTTAAACAAAATTCGACCTTGATTTTTTTGGTAATATCTTATTCTTATTTTATCAATTTCCATATTAAATGAATAATGATTTTTATTTTACTTTTTTAATAGAATATTTCTTATTGAAAATATTTCTTTTTATTTGTTGACTACTAATTTTTATGAATTATCCATTTTGCGGTCAAATTTTATGTTCTCTTGTTATTTTTATGTTAATTTCGTTCTGATCTTGGCTCGTTTTGTTATTATTTTAATTTAATTTAATGTTTTTGATTTTATATTTTAATTGCATCTTTCCCATATTTTAAGGTTGTTGAGTTGATGTTTCTGGGTGCGATTTTAAATCTGCATGTTATGTTTGCGTGTTATTTCCAATTCATTCAAACCAAACCCAGTGTTGGCTCAACAATAGGGATAAGGGTAAGAGAGATGATGTGAGGATATTTAACATAACGAAGGGTTTACAGACCATAGGAATATCATTATTACGAACTACGACAAGGCGGACTATAGGAAAAGACGTAATGATAAATAATATAACAGTATAGATTAACATTTGAAAGAAATATGAAAAGAATGGGACCTAAAAATCGAAATCGAGCACAGGCCTTCTATCGGCAGCTCTTTGGACCCATGGATCGTTTAGTCAATTATAGCATTAGTAATAGTGCTCACTTTTTGCGGACGATCCACCCACTCGAACACAGTTCCAACGTTGCTTAGCAACGGGTGCCGAGTGGTAAGCGAAAAATATTTGTATGGGATTGTCTGGGTAACAACCATATAGCTTCAAAATCTCAACACCCAGAAACCCACCAGATCTTACATGAGCAATCAGAAATTCACCAAAAACCTTTCGATCTAAGCCTCAGAATATAGATAAACCTGATTTATTGAGAGTTGATTAACTTTCAGTTATCTGTTTAGAAACAAATCTTTAGTGCAAAGCATATAACTAAAAATTTCAATTTTGTCACTAATATATTATTGTCATTTGTATCTTAAAAATTTGTGTCTCAATTTATTTCCAAAGTTAAAAGAATAATAAATAACTAAATCAAAATTTAAACTTCAATTGTATGGATTCAATTACTATAAATTTTTAATATTTATTAAAAAAATTTCAATTTATTTTAATGCTATCAATTTTGTTTGAAATATATTTCAAATGTGTTAAATTTAATTGTTCTAATGTTTGTTACATGCTTTTTTGATATTGTTCCAAATTTTGTATAATTATAGAAGAATATAATTTCCAAATATTATGGTTATTATACAATTAATTTGAAGATTATAAAGCTACGTCGTTTAATTATTTTTATTTAAAATTTCTGGAAATTAAAAAAGTTGTTTAAAATTTAGTAGAACTTATTTATTAAATTAATTTTTTATAAATAATATTCTTTTTTATTTATCTTAAAATAGATTATAATTTTAAATAATTCTTATTTCTTTAGATATGTCGAAAAATGATGTATCTGATATATTTCAGAAACAAAGTGGTTACGAAAATTCATCAGGGAACCAATCTTCAGTCGCACAATATCCTCGATTGAATAAACTTAAAATAGTTGGTAATGGAATGAATAATTGGTCTGTAGCCACTTGCGGTCCATTTTACTTGATTGATACTGATCAGAGTTCTTCAACAAATACCATTCCAATTACCTCCGGTGAATCTGCAACCCAACCATTAACAGGAGCAACGAATTTAATTACTCATTACGGACTGTTGAGTACATATCACAAATTTTGTGGAAAGCCATTTAAAGAAACTCTTAGTTCTTTCCTGCCTAATATCACTGGTAATCTCGATATACCTGCATCGGAAAATGGAAGTAGTTTAATGGTAATATTTTGAAATTAAGAAAGAAATTAATTCTTGATAATTTACTATTTTATACGATCAATATTATGTTTAATTTTAAAAAATAGTTTGATCAAAATGAGTTTTCAAGGCTCTAAATTAAGCTTCCTATGCCATTATAAAAGCATTATACAAATTTATTGACGGTAAACTCAGAAGTGATGAATGGTTATTAAATAATGTCTAATTAAAAATATCAATTTCTCGTTATGACATTTTGCAATAAACCTAATTGCTGTCGGGTGACATTTTTAAAAAATATAAAATAATATTTTCGAATTTCGAAATCAGCATTTGAATATTTTAAAGAGTTTAGATTATAATTTAAAATATAATACTTAATAGTAATTACCATGTTCGAGGTTTGGGTTATAATCTTTCATTCACTTAACAATTAAGCCTTAATTGAAATAGTGCACGTGGAACAATTAAGGATCAATCTATTACTTCTCAATGTCGTTATGAAACCATTCTAAGTTTGGCAAAGTCATTTGTTTTAAGGATGCCACTCAATCGTTATTTCATAACATTTTTGAAATTAAACTTAATTCTGCTACTTAAAAGGATTTAATGTACCACATAAATTCCGGGGAAATTCGTGTTAAATAAAAAGGATGATTATTAATTGATGAAAAAATATATTTAATCATCATGAATTTCATCAAACTTTGTTCACCGATGTTCCAGTGCTTTTATCCCACCCGGAAATGCTATAAAAATGATTGGTGTATAAAATTCTCGCTCATTATTAACAGTAAAATTCTTAATTTTCATCTCTTTTTTCATTACTTTTTGGTTCGGTTGATCACAAAGTTAGCCCAGTACTCACTATGTATTGTTTGAATTCTTTGCAAGGTAATCAAGGATCATTATTCTTTTCGCTTTTTAAGCAGACAAGCTGGCCTTTATTTTAATTGATTTTTGTTTTCCAATTTTAAATGGTTCAAAGTAGTCTTGTTTATGATCAGCTGATTACAAACACGGCACCACTGGTAGCTTTCGCATACTTAATTCGTCGGTTAGAATTTGATATGTTCCATCACCTGAGACGCCTTAGTAATTTAGTAGTAAGTAGATGTGAGCCTTCGCGCTACCCTTATTTACCACTCATTGGTTAGCAACCAATCCCATAGCTAAAAATCATAAAACTTTTTATTTAATCGCGCGGGAATTTAAGATTTTCAAAAAAAATTTGTTGAACAGTATTATTCTTGCAAATTAATTTCTTGAACATTTTTCGATGATTTCTGTTGTGGTACTTTTACGGTGTCCACTACGGCTGTCGTTTTCTATCTTCCTAAGAACTTTTTTCACAGTCGTCATCTCGATAAAAGTTTGCTCCCGCATTAGTCCTTTTAATTTTTACTTGATTGAAAAAAATTTGACGATTATTTCAAAAAACCAGTGAAGTATGAATAACGTAATATTAATTTCATATGAAATGATAGTCGAAAGAAATATAACGATTTCGACTTCACACCAATCAACGAATATAATATTCTTATTGTTAATAATTTAAATTTCCATATTCCATACGTTTTATTCAAACTAGTTGCAACTCGTGAAATATTTAAACTTTACTATAATATTCTGTAGGTAACTAAATTATTTTCATACTATTAGGTTTAGCCATGCTTTCTCCGTTCTTTTTCTTTAAATACTTTTATCTTTGAATATATAAAGAAAAAATCATGTTTTAAAAAAATCAATTCCCAAAACTCTGATTTCACACAATTTCTTAACAGTTTTCGTTTTTTTACAAATCATGAAATTAAAATGTCTATTTCAGTTTTTGAAGCCAAAGTCGAAAGAAAAAAATCAATTTCCATAATTTTGAGTACAATTTTGTTTCGTTTTTTGGAAAATTATGAAATTAAAATGCCAATTTAAGTTTTGGGTGTCAGTCGAATGGTTTTACTTTTTTTGTTAATCATTAACAAATTATCTAGTTTTAACCAATGAAATCGTGAATAAAATAAACAAATTTAAAATTACATTTTAATTGGGCATGTCAATCTCAGAGTCCTTCAAATAAAGCTGTTCTGAAAAATATATCGACTTTTGAATGGAAAAAGAAAAAATCAATTCCCAAAACTCTGATTTCACAATTTCTTAACAGTTTTCATTTTTTTTACAAATCATGAAATTAAAATGTCTATTTCAGTTTTTGAAGCCAAAGTCGAATGGTTTTCCCTTATTTGTTAATCATTAACCTATAATATAATCTTAGCCAATCAAATAGTGAATAAAATAAAAAAATATTTTAATTGGACATTTATCAATCTTAGAGCCTGTCAAATAAGCCTCCTGTTCAAAAAGATATATCGACTTTCTCAAACAATAGTTTAACAGACGCCTTTCGGTTGTACAATGAAAAGTTACCACAATGTGCTCAGTGGTTCAGTAACCAAACTCCAAATGCTATTGTTGTTGATGATAAAAGTAAGCACAGGAGTTCTGAAAATAGGAAACGCAAACGCCGTAATTCAAATTTAACACACAGTCTCAATGAACTGGCAACCACCAATCAGATTTCCGCCAATAATGCCGATACCAATCAATTATTGATCAATCCAGCCTCGAATGTTCACGACAGCAACTCTCAGCACGGCGTCTCAATGACTGCCAAATCTAATTCCGGTGACAATCTCAATAAAATGATTTCTCCGGGATCTAGTTCATTTTCTAATCAAAATCTTCCTCCGGTTGTAATTTCCCCCTTGACTATAAAACCGAAAAAAGCTAAAAGATCAGATGACGAGGAGAAAAGGAAAAGAAGAAAAAAGATAAGAAAAAGAAAAGAGAAAGAAATATTGATTGATTTGAATATTTTTGAAGTTTATGTCTGATTGTTAAAAACTCCTGAACTTTTTGTGAATAAAATTATTTTGATTATTTATGCTGTTTTTCAAGATTTATTTTTAGTGTTCTCAAAATGCAAATCGATAAAATAATGTTAATTTATAAAATATATTATTGATAGAAGATTTGTAACATTGTTTCGTATTAATTAGGGACCGTAAAATAGAGCTAGGTAGAAGTAGAACTAACAGCCTACGTTATGACAGTCAATGGCAGTATGAATGAGAATTCCACCGTGCATTGCTAGAAGGTTTTGGAAATTAATGAAGGGAAGCACATTGTGCTCATCATAATAGCAAAACTCATTGGATAGATGTAACAACAATTTCATATCATCACGCCAACTAATATTTGACCAAGTCAGGATAGGACTGAGTTCTTGAGAACCAAATTTTCTTTTCAATAACTCGTAATCTGCAATGATTTATGATACGAGGCGATACAATATATTTGGATTTGATGTTTTACAACTGGGGACGAATTCCATGGCATATCACAACACTGTCCAGAACATGGTGCTGACAGCCAATATGTTGAGGAGAATAACCATGGACTTGATTGCAATATTGTTGCATTTGTATAATGATACCATTCTTAGAGCCATAATTAGTGTTTGTTGTGTTACAAATAATCGTTTTCAGTTATAGCCCTAATTTGTACTCCATCAAGGTTGTTTTAATAGAATTGGATACTGTTGCAGCTCTTTCATTTTCTAACACTAGAACTGCCACTGGAATTTCTTTATCTCTGTTCTTTAACAGCACAACTTGTTTTTCTCCATTGAAATTTTTGCCGTCGAAGTGCAAACACTACTCATGATTTTTGAGTGTCTCTTTAGATGTTGGATTAACAAACTTGATTCTTTATTTATGGCCTTGTAAACACTTGATTGTGATAAAGCAGAAACATCGTGTCCCTCATTTTTTTAAATAACCAGTACTTGGGATGCGATTTTTGTTGATAATTTTCCTTTTCTTGCCATTATGGCAACGCTTTTGAGGAGGGGACTGTGGAAGATTCCATCCATCTTCTTCGGATGATGTTGCAGATGATTCACTCGTACTTGTAATGTTTGCGAATGGCATTGTTGGTTCTTGAAAACCCCTTTCTCTTTTAGAGGGGTGAACTGAAACCTCTTTTGCCGTCGCATTACCAGTGCTACTATTTAAAGAGAGTTTTAGTTGATAAAACTGTTTATCTTCAACAGAGTATGTGACAGAATAGGTATATATATACCGTTTCGTTTTTGCATAACTTGTAAAAATTATTTTGACTAACTAGCATCTACTCTCTACTAGTAAAATATACTGATTATTTTGAGTAATAGAAATCTTGATTAACTTATTTCCAAACACACTTACGAAGTAAGCCTACTACTTGGACGTATGTTGCGATTTCTTTGTATTGTTGGGGTTATAACAAAACATGAATAAAAATAATAAAATTTTAGAATTATCAAAATCTGAATTTAAAAGGAGATATTTGAAAGACGATGAATTTTTAGTTGATTGTGGATTAATTCCAGATGTTAAAAATGAATTAAAATGATGATTATAACTAGCGTGTCAGAAGATAGGAAGACAATGCACGAAGAATTATAAGTGATTTTACAGATGCGTTATTTATATTTGATGAAGATAAAATTAATTAAGAAGTAGGTGCAATTAATAATTCTGAATTCAAAGTAGAAAATAAAATGAAAATTGTTGATTGTATACGACCATACTTAAATGATAAAACCAGGGCCGTGCCTGACCGGCGTTCATTACGTGCGCCGCACGCAGGCGGCCAAATTCAAAGGCGGCCTGACGACCAGAAAAACAAAAAAAATGAAAAGCAAAATAACAATGTTAATATATAGTCATATATAATCGTGGAAATAGACAAATAGTTGATTGAAGTGTCATTGATATTTTTTAATTGATATTTTATTTTATTATTGATATTTTTAAATATTTTATTAAAAGGCCTAAGAATGACTGGAAGAAAAACGAAAAGATTGTCTGGAGCACATTATAAAAGAAAAAGAGTAGAAAAACAACGTGTTACTATAAAAATCTTTGGTTCACTAACCAAATATTTGGAAAACCATACAGAAATACAAAATGCTTGCAGTAGCCAAGCAAATCCAAGCAGAGAATTTTTTTTCGAATGAAAATGTATTATCTGCCGAAAAAACAAATGATAATGACAATATTGGTAGTAATGATGAAATAACAGATATTGCAACTCTAAATATCGACGATATCACTGAAATTAATGAAGAATATTTTGATATGTGTATAGAACTAAATGATCCAGCTTGCTGGCCTTTGGCACTTACCGATAAAGTGCTGGATATTTTTATTGAAAAAGGCCCTGTTCAAAATATACAATCTACATATCCACTAAATGAATTTGGAAGATCATTTTCAAAGGTTTATTTCTATAGAAAACTGCCAAACGGGGAAAAGTTTAATCGTGAGTGGTTAATCCATTCTCCAAAAAATGATGCCACATTTTGCTTCTGTTGTAAATTATTTGGCAAACAGGAAATAAAATTAGTTAATGAAGGCTTCAACGATTGGCAACACATATCCGACAACTTATCTCGTCACGAAAAAACAACGCTGCACATCGAAAATTGCACCTGTTGGAAAAATTGGAATTAAATTTAAAAAGAAAAACCACAATTGATAAGAATATGCAACGGTATTATGACGCCGAGAAAAAACGATGGTGTCAAATTATAAAACGCATGATATCTATGGTGCAATTTCTAGCAGGACAGTGTTTAGCTTTTAGAGGTTCTTCCGGCAAATTGTACGAAAAAAATAATGGAAATTTCCTGAAAGCAATTGAAATGATAGGAAAATTTGATGATATAATGGCAGACCACATAAAACGCGTACAAGAACCAAACGCCCCAAAGAACCGCATGCCACATTACCTGGGAAATCGCTTTCAAAATGAAATAATCGCTATCCTTGCAACCCAAATTCAAAAATATATATTAACATCAATAAAAGAGGCAAAATATTTTTCTGTCATTTTGGACTGTACGCCGGACACTGGACATGTCGAGCAAATTACAATGGTTATTAGGTATGTACATATTAAAAATTATGAAGTTGAAGTAAGAGAAAATTTCATTGGCTTTTACCAAGCTAAAAAATGTACTGGAGAATCTTTTTACGACTTCTTAATTCAAAAGTTAAACTATATTGAATTAAATATTAGCGATATGAGGGGCCAGGGATACGATAATGGGTCTAACATGTCCGGAAAACATAGAGGATTACAAAAACGAATTTTGGACAATTATCCCCGAGCTCTGTTCATGCCATGCAACGCACATACATTAAATTTGGCCATTAATGACGCAGCTAATGTTTCGTTTTCAACGGTGGATTTTTTCAGTAATGTATCTGCAATATCCAACTTTTTCAGTGCATCACCATTTAGATGGCAAGTTTTAAAGAAAAATGTAAAATCTTTAACATTAAAACAAGTTAGTGAAACTCGATGGGAAGCAAGAATTAAAGCGATTAGACCACTGCGAAATGAATTAGGTGAAATTTATGACAGCCTTATAGAAATAGCTGAGGAATCTTCAATGCCAACAGTTCAACATGAAGCTGAATGTTTGGCAATGAAACTTAAATCTTATAAATTTATTTCTTCAATAATAATATGGTTCGAAATCTTGGAAAAGGTAGATTTTATTAGCAAAATGATGCAGAAAGTTTCTTGGAATATCAGTTCGTGCGCTGAATCAATTAAGGAAGTTTTGAAATATTTTAAAAGCATTAGAAATGACGAAAGTTTCGAAAATTATTTGCAGATTTCTAATGAACTTTGTGTAGCACTTGAAACTGAACCGGATTTTCCTGCCGAAATTAGTGTACGTAGCCGACATCACCGAAAACAATTTAGCTATGAAAGAGATGAAGATATTCAATTTACTCCAAAAGAACATTTTCAAATTAGTTTTTCCTATGTAATACTCGATACGGCTATTTCATCTCTTACCACCCGTTTTGAAACTTTGTCAGGTTTCGAACGTTGTTTTGGATTTCTATACAAATTTATTGATATGGAACATGAGGAAATAAAAAAAAGTTGTTTCGATCTCCATAATAAATTTAAAGATGGCGAATCTTGTGATATTAGTGGCGTAGAATTATATCAAGAGTTAGTTTCTTTAAAAATTATCATAAAAGACAGAAAGCAGCCCGAAGAACTCATAAAGTTTTTATACAAATACAACTTAGAGACTTCTTTCCCAAATGTCGCCACAAGTTTAAAACTATTACTGACAGTTCCAGTATCTGTTGCATCTGGAGAGCGAAGTTTTTCAAAATTAAAAATAATCAAAAACCATCTGAGAACTTCAATGACTCAAGAGCGTCTCAGTAATATATCAATTATTGCAATTGAAAGTGAAATTGCTGATTCCACAAATATTGAAGGTGCGGTTGAAGAATTTGCCTCTAAAAAATCGCGTAGAGTAAATTTTTGATTGTAATATTATAGATTTATAGGCGTGTCAAAATATATTAACGTTTTATATTCAATGGTTGTATTTACATTAGATATATAAGTATAGTAAAAAAGATTATGAATTAAAATTTGTTTTTTTTCTTTGATTTGGATGTTATATCAAAGGGCGGCCGTGCATACCAGCACGCAGGTGGCCATGTACCCAGGAACGGCCCTGGATAAAACCAGATGTAGTGAAAAGTTGAAAAAGATGTTACGAAAAATGGGCCACGAGCTCAGAGAGGCAAGAGTAGAAATTGAACCGATTTGAAATTGCCCTAGAATTTGAAGGTTATAGAGAAATAGAGTATACTCAGGAACATTGGTGTGAAAAGGTTTTGAAATTGAGAAAAAGAGCTGTTGAAGTTATGGGTAGTGATGGAATTATAACATTAAAATATAAAGGAGAGGAACTGGATGATGAAGAATATTTATTTGATTGCGGATGTATCCCACATGAACTAGATTAGGACGGATATTTAAGTACAAGAGTGAACTTCGTGAATCATATAATCGCGTCAAAGAAATGTAGCACAAGTATAAATAGTCGGTATATGGAAAATGAGAGGGACGAAAAGAAAAGGGCAGTTAAAAATGAGGAACACAAGGAAACAGAAATTGATGAGATAAGAGCGGTCAAAATGTTAGACGAATTAGAAGTTAATGAGGTCGTTAAAACAAAGGAATTACCTGTAGTTAACGAAAACGATGAATCAAGGATTGTTGATGAAGTTAGAAATAAATTGGAAATAAGTAAAAGTGAAGTTGAAAATGAAGTAGAAAAAGAGAAACTCGAGGTTGTAGACGAATAAACAATGATAGAGGTTGATAGAGTTAATGAAAATGAAGTAGACAAAGGCAAAAGTTTAAACGAAATTAAAGTAAATTGGGTAAAATTAGTCATAAGGGAAAATGGGATTGACATTACTAGGAGAAATCTAAAGAGGTTAATGAAAATATTGTATCCAACGTTCGAAGTTGAAGCAGAAATAAAGGATTATTTAAAGGAAATTAGTGAAATTTTGTGAGGTCGACTTTTAGAAGTAGTTCAAAAATATGGTGAATCAGATGATTTTTGTGATATCAAAGTGATTGAAACGTTAATTAAATGTGAAATAAACAGAGAATCAGTAGTAAACGGGTTGACATTTATCGTTTTGGAAGTGGGAACGCATGCTTTTATGAAACCAGAGGAAATAGAAAATTTGATAAATAAAGCAGTTCAGATATTGAATAATGTATAATGTATATTGAAGAAATGTATAGTCCTCAGCGGAGAAGGCTGAATAGAAAAGTGAATACTGAAATGAGAAAAAAAATGATATTTCCATGAGTAATGTTGATGTTTATTATTTTATGTGGGGTGTTCACCCAAATCGCTTCGTTGGTAGCATATGACTGCTCTCAAACTGAAATGGGAAAAATTTATTTAGTCGTAGACATGGTTGATTGTTCGGAGGCGTATCCGATTAATTTAAAAATTAATGACGTTAAAATTCATGTGTATCAGGAATCGGATCTGAGACGAGCAAATGTTCGGGAATGTCTGGTAAAAAGGAGAAAATTTATATTTTATTGTGGGAAATGGAGCCATGCGTCATTATTAAAAATGCAGGCTATTCCGAGACCGGTTGAGATAATTCCGGAAAATTGTATAACGACATTCCAAACAGGTGAATTGAAAATCAGTTCTAAAATTAAATTAAAAGAAACAATTGTAGTTAAAGGAGCTTTAAAGGCAGATGGTGATTGCGAAGGTGAACCGCACAAATTGAATGGTAGAATTATTGATAAAATAGTTGCATTGGAAGAGTATTTAACGGAATTGAGAGAATTCTAAGGTATGTTTGATGATTCTACAGGGAAATTGCAAACGCATCCATTTTGCAATATGAAGCAGTCTAGCTGTCAGACAGGTGAGTTAATTCTAATGTATGACGTAAAAACAAGTGTATGTAATTTAGCGTATTTGAAAACAATGATTTTTAAAGAATTAGTTGGTAAACAATTCAGAGAAAGACTTGATCGATTGAATTTAAATACCAGAGACAACGAAAAAGTGAGAGTGACTCCGTCTAGAACAAGAAAGACATCTATAGTGTTAATGTCAACTTCACCTAATGATGGAATGCGATTTATTAGAAAATACATCACAAATAAATGTGGTCAAATAGTATATGAAACAAATTGTAAAGGTGTATATCTGTCAAAGAAAACAATTGAAGATGCAAAAACTAGAATCCATACGGAAGATATTAAGCTAACTCTGTATTTTAATAATACAATGGATTATTTATTCCATCTTAGCCACGAGGTCATGGAAAATATTTATCGCGAGATGATATTAAATGATTTTAAACTAAACAAAGAGATATTACGCAATCGCTTGGCAATGACTTTTACTAATCCGAATCTAGTTGCACCTATGCTAATATCGGAGAATGGAGTGTTTGCCAGAATAATTGATGAGACTCTGCACAGTTATAAATGTAAAGAGGTGATTGTGAAAATTACGAAATATGATAAGTGCACAAACGAACTACCAGTCACTGTCGTGATAAACTGAGATTTATGGAGCGAGTCACTCGAATATTATTGGAGCAAGAAGCGAAACCGAAAATACGACAATGTAATCGATTATTATCTCCTTTATATCGTTTAGCACCAGACTCATGTATTGCATTACCAGATTACAAAGGTGTAAAGACTCCCTACAAATCAGAATTAATAAAGCTAGAGTATCTAGTAAATTTCACGTCGTTGAATAAAATGCCACAAACCGGTTTATATTCAAGCGATGAGATCGATGAGGCACAAAGAAATTTATTATTCCCTTCGAAAAAGGAAAGCGTCAAAATCAGAAATGGTAGATACAATATTGCCTAATGGGCAAGGGAAAGTAAATTATGATTATTTGCTGACACCCGATCATTATAAAAAAGCTACGTATAATACAATAAAAAAAATTTGGGGAAAATTTATGTTTTTGGGGCAAGCTTGTTCTGGATTAATTGGTATATATGTAATTGCAGTAACAGTGAAAGTAATTCTATCTCAAATACTGTCGACGCATGAATATACACAATTTCGGGGTGGTCATGGAAATTAATTATTGGATGTGTACCATTTTTAGCTAGATTATTTATCACGGATCTCCAGTATAAAGAAATAAGAAATGTGAAAAAGCGATTTAAAAATGACGGAATAAGTGAAGACTCACAACTAGATTCGATAACCGAAAATAAGAATGAGAACAGTAATAGTGGAGACAACAAATTATACTTTTTAAATAAAAAATGAATTGGCACTCATAGAGTTGAACCTGAATCTAGATTTCTGCTAGAACCAATGCCAAAACATAGTGGGATAGACACGCTGACTAGATGGCACATTTCAGATACAATAACAGCAACAGCTCCAGTTTATCCAGGACTTAAGCTAAAAGAAATGAAACCGCTTAGCGATATTAAGCTTGAACCAGAAAAGGTTTAGTCGTCGAGTTCTGAGATTGAAAGGAAAAATATGCTGGGTTTACCATGTAATTATGTGCTTATGACAATATCCAAAGTTGGAAAACAACCCCTTATATTTGTGCAATTAAACAAGCGTAAAGTGGAAGCTCTACTAGACTCAGGCTCTAGTCACACAATCATATCCTCCAAGGTATTAACAATCAGAGAGAGAATGAGAATAAAAGATACTGATGGAATGGTTACATCAATGTCGGGGAATCAGTTAAAAATATTGGGTAAACTTGAATGTAAAATATTTATTGGCAATAGAGAAATAACCTATCATGTGCTGGTTATGAAAGATTGCCCGACAAAATTATTAATCGGTATGGATGTGATGGAACAATTAGAAGGAGTCTCGTTAGATTTAGCTACAGGGAATCTAACTAACAGTAGTACAAATGAAATTGTGCACAAAACCGAAGAAGTATTTTTAAATCATTCTTTAGAAGTTCCTGCAAATTCAGAGGTGATTTATTATGCCAATGTGGCGAGTGTGCCATATGAGGAATATATATTTGAATCGAGTCAAAAATTAATAGAGAAATACAATGCACTAATGTGTGATGAAGTAGTAAAAGTACAGGACCAATTAATCCAAGTGAAAATAGTCAATTGTGATAACAAACCAGTTCAATTAAAACCAAAGACAAAATTGGGACAAGTATTGAAAATGAAAAACGAAGAAAGGCGAAAATTACCTAGAAATATAAAGATCTATAAAGAACCTCGAGTCAACAGTACCGATTTAACGGAAAGTCAAAGAATAAGATTTATGGAATTATTGCATAAATATCGAGAAGTATTTGCAAGGCACGAATACGATTTGGGTTTAACTCAAATCATTGAGCACGAAATTGCTTTACTGGACGAAACACCAATAAAATTGAGACCATACAGAATACCATATGTACATTAAGAGGAGAGTAACATCAAATTAAGGCAATGAAAGATTTCGGATTTATACGAGATAGTTCATCACCATTTTCATCATCAATTGTGGTCGTTAAAAAGAAAGATGGCGAATTGTGATTTTGTGTGGATTATAGAAAGTTAAATCAGGTAACAAGAAAAGATACGTACCCAATACCAGTCCAACAGGAAATGTTTGATCAAATGGGAGAGGCAAATTTGTTTACGGTTATTGATTTAAATAAAGGGTACAATCAATTTAAAGTGAAAGAGGAAGATAAACAAAAAACTGCTTTTTCAGATGGCAAAGGACTCTATGAATTTAACGTATTACCATTTGGGTTAACGGGAGCACCAGCTACATTTCAGCGAGGTATGAATTTCATTCTACGAGACTTGCCACACACACTGGAATATATTGACGATAGTATCGTATTTTCAACGTGTTTCGACGAACATTTAATTGATGTCGAAGTAGTATTTAAAAGACTGCAAAAAGCCAATCTAAAAATAAAACCCTCAAAATGTGAGTAGGGAAATATTATTTATAGTAAAGGATTTCAGCCAAACCCAGATAATGTAATAAAAATCAGAGATTAACCCAGCCCGAAAGAATATAGATAAAATCAGACAACTTCTGGGATTGGTAAGCTATTACCGAAAATTTATTAAAGATTTTTCTCATATTGCACAACCTCTTAACGTGCTACTGAAAAAACAAAGTAAATTTGTATGGAAAAAGTCCCAAAAAGAAGCATTTGATGTATTGAAAGAGAGTCTGACAATGCAGCTAATTTTGAGATGCCCAGGTTTTAAAAACCTTTTATCGTCATGACCGATGCCAGTAATTTTGCATTGGGTGCAGTTTTAGGGCACCAAGTTGAAGGCGAAAACGATCACCTGATTGCTTATGCCAGTAGAACATTGAAACCTCATGAAAAGAATTACTCTACAATAGAAAAAGAAACGTTAGCGTTAGTATATGGCATAACTAAATTTCGACAATATTTAGTTGGCAGAAAGATTTTAGTGTTGACATATCATAATCCATTCAGTGGCTCATGAAGCATAGTGATTCGGCGAGCAAATAAATAAGATGGTCTATAAACTTACAAGAATACGATTTCGAAATTAAATATCGGACAGGAAAAGCGGATACCATGTCACGTATTCCAGTTGAGGAAGAAACAAAGTACGAAAATACAATATTCGCTGTAATGAGAGTGACATGTAATATGAAAGAATTGCAATCTAATCAAGAAAAAGACGAGGAAGTAAATTTATTACGGAAGCACTCGATTACGATCAAAAAAGAGAGTGATTGGAAGTATGTGATGGAAGAGAACCATAAATATGTCATTCATGAATGACTGCTCAAATTTGTAAAAAACGGTAACATTGTTATTGGCATATCACGATGGAGCGCTTGGTGGACATCTATCGTCCAGAAAAATATATTCAAGACTGAGATTAAAATATCATTGGGAAACAATGGAACGAGATGTAAAGAAGTGGTGCAATACTTGCAAAATATGCCTGACTCGTATAAATACGGGAAAGAATATCAAGGTTCCCTTGAAACCGATGCCAATTCCGTCGGCACCAATGGAAATGACAGCAATGGATATCGTCGGACCATTGCCAGAAACAATAAATGGAAATAAATATATTGTAGTCTTCTGTGATTATTTAACAAAATGGCCGGAAGCTTACGCAATGCAGAATCAGAAAGCAGAAACAGTTGCTAGAATATTTGTTGAGAATATTATTTTCAGATATGGTTCACCAAAGAAATTATTAACTGATCAAGGTACAAATGTTTAGGAGATCTATTTAAATCAATTACGGAATTATTTGGGATTTTAAAACTTAGTATGTCACCGTATCCCCCGCAAACAGATGGACTAGTCGAAAGGTTTAATCGTACCTTAATTAGTATGATATCGTCCTATGTAAGTCGAAACCAAAAGAATTGGGACCTATTTATAAAACCATGTCTGTTCACATACATAAATTCAATAAACGAAAGTACTTGATAAACACCGTTTTATCTGATGTATCTGAGACAAAATAGCATGGGTATTGATTTGGAATATCAACCTTCACTCACACAATATATGGAAGTTCCAGACTACAAAGCTGTGATGCAAGAGAGACTGCAATCAGTGCGGAAACAAGCAGGACTCAAAATCAAATACAATCAGGAGTTATAAAGACCAGTATGATAAACGAGGCATGACCATGGCATAAAAGTGGGAGATTTAGTATATTTGAACAAACCCGAACCAACAAAAGGACTATCAACAAAATTACAAAGACCATTCAAAGGACCGTATACTGTATGTGATACAACAGAAACCAACTTAAAGTTACGACTGATCAGAAACAAAAAAGCAGAAACAATAGTGGTGCATGTGAATCATTGTAAAAATATTCAATCAGAAAGTGAAGGGAAATATTCGTTGAGATCAAAGCAAGATAAAATAAATGATGGGCCGAATATTATACAAAACTTTACAAAAAACTCCACCCCATTGAATTTAATGAATAAAGTATTGTTCGTGACATTAATAATATCTAATCTAATTTGTTCAAACGAGGCAGAAGTCATGCTAAGGTATGCCAAACGGAGATTGAGGTGCTTGAAAATATTCATACATATTCAACTCTTACTCAAATTGTATGGTTATATCTTTGTAAAGAATCAGAGGAAATCGAACTTGATAATCTTGTGAGTTATTTTTAACCCCCGAAAAAACTAGGTTATCATCAAAATATGTTGATTGCACGGGATTTAACTATGAATTTTAAATATCCCTGGCTGATAAAACAATATGAACCTCGAAAGGATTCTGTAAGAAAACTGCATAGTTTAATTAGACTGAATGCGTGGACACAAAAATTAAAACACCACGTCGAACTGGAACCCGTTATAAATGGAATTAACATATATTGACAACCAGATGAAACCCAACAAATCAAAGTGATTTTTCAAAGCTATTCAGTCGATACCCTCAATCTGAGAAAACTATTTGTAAAGTACTTTAATTTGAAATTAAATAAAACTTATAATATCTTGATTCATTATTATGAGAAATTACTTGAGGTAAATGGCACTTTTAATGATAATAAATGGGTCGAAGTATATGTCGATCAACAGTCAATTCATTTGATAAACGAAACCAATAGAGTCGTATTCCATTACCTCAATCAAACGATTATGACTGTCTCCAATTTAGACATCAATCAGCAAATAATGATATACTATTATGGGAAAATTCAGGCTTTACTGAACGACAAACAAAACTGGCAAACTCTTAATTTCTTTCAGCCATAATCAGCATCTAAAATTAAAATGGCGCCCATGAAAATTAAATACTATCAACGTACAAATCAGACTAGCAGTTGGCAAAATATATACTCCGAAAACAAAGATGTTCAAGTTTCAGTAAATCAACCAAACAAAAGATTTAATCTACCAATGCAAATCAACCAAGCATACCTTTCAACCAAAGCATGGAAAAGCTCAACAGACGATAATAAATCCTATTCAATTGTGTATAACACAACTATATTTCGAGCTAATGATTCCGAAACAGTATTCAACCAAACCACATTAAAAATCGGTAATGCTAGAACATTCTTCATAATTGTAATCATGACAATAACTATTATGATTCTTGTCATATACATAATATCATTTTCAAAATTTATTCGAACAAATAAACATCGCGATCGTATCGACCAACCAAGACCTGCGTGGGTATTGTATGAGGAAACATTCGTCTAGTGAGATGCAATTGATTATTGCAGGCCTATTTTATATTGACATTATATCTTTTATATATATATTCTGATTGATGTGAATCTTTTATTATAGGGTATTCTTTGTATGTAACAGTCAAGTGGAATCTAATTGGATAACGGGGTTAAGGGGATAGAAAATAAAATTTGTTTGAATAAGAATAAGGGGTATAAATTTAAAAGTGAAATAAAAATAAATTAGTGCTTACCAGTGCTTACCGGGTGCTTACCAACGGTCTCCGATCACACAAAAATGTAAAAATCAAAAATTTATTTCTACTGTCTTTAGAGAAAATGGAGCGATGGGAAAACAGTACAAAGATGACGTACGACAATTTTCATCGGTTAAAGGAAAAATATGGAGAGCCAAAAAGATTTTCGATCGAAAACTACTTATTGATTCGAAAATAGTTTCGCGAATAGTCGTAAATCGATAAAGTTAATCAGATTGCAGTTGAATTTACATCGTGATACCCTTAGGGTGTATACGATAAATAAATTATTGTGTATCGTGGTGAATATTTGTCAATAAAGATTTCTTTATTGGGATTTTGTTTTATTGATTATTGAACACGAGGAGTCGGATCGAGAGACATATTCATCGACGAATATTTAATATCCCAACAGTATGATGAGTTTTATTCGCCAATATGAATTATGCAATGAAATATATGATTTTGACTCGCAAAATTTGTTTTAAAACCTCTTGAAACTTTCCCGGTCAACAAGCACAACAGTATACAAGTTAATAAAATATACACAAGTCAACGGACCGTTTAAGCGCAGTTTACCTGCAATGGCTCCGTGACCATTAAAGACCGTTTCGTGAAAACGACAGGCTTGAACGTAAACTCATCATTATCAATAGCAGTTGTTAGGGTTGTCGGTGAATTCGAATAGGAATTATTGTAAATTTGACTCCAAGCGTGATTTTAAACAACAGTAACGAACTCCAAACGATATAAACTTTATTGATTAGTACATTTTATCTTCACTTTAAAATGACACAGTGAATTATCAATCAATCACAATTTGGTGCTTATTACGACTCTTCGGGAAGAATAGCACTTTTCGGATCAATTGGCTTTACAATCACTTGACAACTGCGGTGGGTTTCTAAGATCGGTAACTCTGATTTAGTTGCTTTGCTTTGCTTTGACCTTGCTTAATTTCTGTTTCAAATTTCTCTTTAATTTCTTTTTTGTCTTTCTTCGTCTTCTGCAATTTTTGTCTTTTTTTTGTGTTGTTGATTTCAATTGCGCTTCCTTTTTATACTCCATCATTCAATAACACTTACTGATGTCGACTAGAATTTCTGATATCTTTTAACGCTAATTCCTTTTGGGCCTCCATAATCAGTGACAGCTGTCCAGATAACTAATTTTTTAGAGGTGCCCTTACCCGGATCTCCAAACAATATTTCTTCCCTTATCTTGAAAGGACTTTCGAGATAACGTGCAAATTTTGCTTTTGTTTTTGTTTTCCAAAATTTGCACTTGTTAATTATAAATGACCTTTGATTTAATTGTCTGTTTTTATTGATTTTCTCTTATTCCCTTCTCGTTGTTCAACATTTCTTTTTCATTCCCTTTTTATTAAGCTCCAGAACCACATCTTACTCACTTCTCATTGTTTCCCCCAATCATTTTACATGTTTATTAATTATTTTATTCTATTATTTAGGTATCCTCAACACAGTAAAGGACAAATCGGGTACGGATCTTTTGGCTCGTTACACGTTTCCTCTGACTGGAAAAATGACCTAACTTAAAAGAACTTGTAGGCTTAAAATCACTTACATCGGATAGCTCGATGAGCATATATTAATTATAATATTGACACAAGAATTCCTAAGATTAAATTGAATGGGACGGGTAGAGTGGTATGTGAAATCGATGCAACGAATATAATTATTAAAACTGAATAAAAATCAAAAATAAGAAAGTCGAAATAAATTGAATGAAATTATAGATGAATTGGATAGGAATTTAGGAAAGCCTAAATAGATTGAATAAAACTCAAAAATGAATCGAACAAAAGAAACCTAACTAAACTTAAATCTGAGAAATTAGAACTAAAATTGAATTAAATAAAAGATAAATATATGAAAATAAGAAAGGCGAAGTGAATTGTCAATATCCATGTAATTAGCACAACTCGAAATAAAGTGAGAAAAGTCGACTTAAATTCGAATTAAATAAATCTGGATAAGATAGCAATCGTAGAACTGTTCCAAATCAAAGTAGAAGCGTCGACTTAACTTTCGAGATAAATAGGTTTGAATCAGTCAAGGGTTAGGACGTCAATCTCATTTCGAGTTAAGTAAACATAAATAAAATATAAGTTAGGAAGGCAATCGAATGGCAGGAGGAATAAATCCGTATGAAGTAAGAGTTGAATAGTAGATTCAACTTTGAGTTAAATCAGTAGTGGGATACCGGCCATCTAGCTCACATACCCCTCCCCGGCAAAATTTTTTTTTTGCGCTAAGTTTAAAAGTACAAATTTTTTTAGAACAAAGACAATGACTCATTCAAGGTCATTGAAACAAAGACCATGACTCATTCAAGGTCATTGGATGACTCATAAAAATTTTAAAACAAAGACCATGACTCATTCAAGGTCATTGGATGACTCATCATATTTTTTCAAGGTCATTGAAACAAAGACCATGACTTATTCAAGGTCATTGGCTGACTCATCAAAATTTTAAAACAAAGACCATGACTCATTCAAGGTCATTCAAGGTCATTGGATGACTCATCATTTTTCAAAAATTTTCTATGTTTAAAAGTACATTTATTTTCAAGGTCATTCAAGGTCAAGGTCATATTATTTTTAATCATTTTTAAATTTAAATTTACTACTTATAAAAAATAAGTAGTATATATTTGTAAATTATTTTATTATTATTATTATTATTATTATTATTATTATTATTATTATTGTTAGTATTATTATTATTATTAGTATTATTATTATTTTTCAAGGTCATTCAAGGTCAAGGTCAAGGTCATTCAAGGTCAAGGTCATTCAAGGTCAAGGTCATTCAAGGTCAAGGTCATGGTCATATTATTTTTAAACATTTTTAAATTTAAATTTACTACTTATAAAAAATAAGTAGTATATATTTCTAAATTATTTATTATTATTATTATTATTATTATTATTATTATTATTATTATTATTATTATTATTATTATTATTATTATTACTATATAATGAAAACCAAGACATATACAACAAATTTATTATAAAGAGATAATTCTACTATAGTAGTATTGTCGAAGAGCTTTATTCAAAGCCCATTCCACATACTTCCGATATTGGGCGGCGCAGCAATGACATCCATCACCACAAGGGTATTCGGGTTCCATATCTTTTGACAAATTGTTTTGTTCGATATCCCATAGGAACTCATCTATTACAGTAAATATCCATATTGATGTATGATTGAATATCAAGTCTGGAATTATTGATGCAGGCTTATCCATGATTCCATGTATTTCTTGATAATAGAATTGCAGGCGTTCTTTAATAACTTTAAAATAATCATCTGAAAAGCAAGTAATAATAATAATATTAATAATAAATTACCGTAATGTTTAATTTCATTCATAGCTTGAACTGCGCTCGGTACAACCATTTTAATGATAAAAAATGAAATAACAATTACTTTTATACTAATTTAGACACACACACACACATCTTTAGCTATAAACAATAAATATTAATAAATATAGATTTGAAAATGATTAAAGAAATTTTAATAATATTATTAGTTTTTAATATGGCCAACTCAATTGTTGTAACCGTTCAAGGTAAAAATTCAACAAGATGTGTATGTCCTGATACCGCTGTATTGATGGATATTTTGTATATGATAGATAGGCCTAGATATTTGAAAACTCCAGTCAAAAGATTATCTGAAAGAATGAGTAATTTAGAATTCCGATTTGAACATACATATGAGACTTTAAAAAGAGCTAAAAACGAATTATATGATGATATTATATATTTAAATAAGACCATTGGTATTATCAAAAATGAATTAAGAAAATCAGTATTAGAATTAAAAGAAAATCATAAACTTAATGAAAAAATGATGAATCAAGTTCAATATAGTATAAAATTTTATTCTAATAAAACAACTGATCAGTTCAATCGTATAATGAAATTACAACAACCAGTTAACAGTGGTGGCAACAACTTGAAAGAAGTCAACAGTGCCAACAAATCATCATTGCCATTTCCATTATATATTTTTACATATTTTCTTAGTATTAAATGATTCTGATTGGTCGAATATAGTATAAATAAGCTTACACTTTCATATATTTTTATAAAATGCCAGAAACTAAATTTTTTATAACTTTGTTGAATGAGCTGGTCTCTAATAATAGAGAAGAAGATGAAATCATTAAAAACATGAAATTTATGGTAAATCGTACCGAGAAAATCGTTGAAGACATTCCATTCGATTATGAAAAAATTCTCAATTTGCCACCATTGGAGAGAAAGAAGGCATTCCAATCAATATTTAGTTACATGTTTGATGAAAATAATAAATGGATGCGAATAATAGTAGGATTAATGTATATAAAACACATGATATTAAAATCTGGATCCGACTATGAAAATTATTTCCAATGGTCTATAGAGGTATATTACTTTATATTCTTATTAATTTATTATTATTTAGGTGATAGAAACAAAAATCGATCCGTGGGTAGAATCAAACGGTGGATGGACAGCTATTATTCAAGTTGCCGCAGAAGCCAAACGCTCTGATATTTATATCGAGAATTGCAAATTTTTATTAAAACTATTCACTGGAGTATCTGTTTTATATTTATGTAACAAGGTTTATCATAGATTTTAATAAATATTTCTTTGTTATTTTTATTAATAAAAACTATATTTTAAAGATTTATTGATTATTACATGTACATTGTTCATCACCACAAGATTCTATCATAATATTTTCTATAATATGATCAATACAATTCTTAAATTCGGTAGGCTCATCTTTTTCGGTAGCTTCTTCAACATTAATAATTTCTTCAGAATCATTAATAATTTCAGTATCTCCATCATTAACAATTTCAGTATCTCCATCATTAACAATTTCATCACTCTGACATTCAGATTCACTCTGACATTCAGATTCGCAATCCGATTCTTTACTCAATGCTTCAACTAGAGTCAACATATCTCTAATTTTTACACCGGTTATTTCTTCAAGTTTATCAAACAAAAAGTTTATTAAATATTCTAAACCAAAATTAATTAATTATTTATATTTTATATTTTACCTTTTTCAGACATCATTTTAACACTATTTTAAAACTACTTATAATTTTGTTTATAGAATAACAAAGAAACATTAATACATTTATTAAACACTATACATTAAAATAACTGTGAAAGTCTAGCAGTAACAATTTTCCAGATTGGAGAAAGCACATCGTTTTGATCTGCTTTATATCCTTGAATTGTTATTGTTATATACCAGTTTTCCTGTTCTTTGAATCCTATTTCTGTAAATGCATCATAATATCTGGTATATTGACTCGTGAAGAAAGCATTTTCATTGCATTTTAAATTGGAATTGATCTTTTTGAATGTATTATCAATATCCTTGATATCTAACATTGAGAGAGTACCAGCAAGAGATTGAAATTGCGTTTTATTGAGTTTGACTGGATTTGCCAATTGCATATTGATAGGCTCCTTTAAAAAATACATTTTATAATTGTGGAACATCTGAACTGGTTGGACACTTATTTTTTTGGTCATGTTTGATTTATGATCTTTATAATGTGGTGACGCACTTTTATACCCTTGACAGATACTGATTAACCAATCAGAATCATGCATGATCACAAAGACAATGCATGATAAGTGCATGATAAGTGCAAGACAAGTGCGTGACTGGAAAACTGTATGTGAATTAACTCGTGGATTTTGTATATGATTTTACGCATTCATCTATATAAAATGTATTATTAACATCACGTGTTTTATTATTATTATTATTATTATTATTATTATTATTATTATTATTATTATTTTTATTATTATTATTATTAATATTATTATTATGTGTTTAATTAAAGCTAATGCATCATCACAAAGACAGTGCATGATAAGTGCGTGATCATAAAGACAGTGCAAGATAAGTGCGTGACTGTATGTAAATAAACCGTTGAGTTTTATGATTTTACACATATCATCTATATAAAATGTAATATTATTATTATTATTATTATTATTATTATTATTATTATTATTATTAATATTATTACTATTATTATTACTATTATTATTACTATACTAATAAAATTACGATTATTATTATTATTACCAAAACTAACAAAAAAAATAAATAAATAAATAAATAAAACTATTATATTATTAATATTATTACCAAAACAATAAAAATAAAACTGTTATTACCAACACTAACAAAACAAAACAAAAATAAAATACAGAAACATTTATTAGCAACAATAAAACTACCAAAACAATCAAAATAAAATACATTTATTTTCGAAAAAGTTGGTATTTCGAAGAATTTCTAACTGATTTTGCCAGGCACCATTCCACATAGCGCTGGTATCGAAAATCGCAGCAGCTACACCCCAGAATGCAGGGGTATTCGGGTTCCATCTCCTTTGGTCTTCTGTCAAGCTTAATATCCCATAGAGCTTGATCAATTATGTTAAAAATCCATATGTTGGTGGTTGTATAGACCAAATCTGGAATTACTGATTCAGGCTGGTCTTTGACTATTGCTCTGAGTTGAGGATAGAAGAAGAATAACCTTTCCAGTAATACGGCCTGATATTTATCTGGAAACAAAGATATTAATATCAATAAATAATAAATAATAAATTTACCATAATTTTCGATCTCTTTTTGCTTAATTTTGTACTCGTCATCATAATATTTTCCATTTTAAAAATGAAATAAAATGAATAAGCAATTTGTTTTAATCAAACATTAGCCAATCAGATATCGACCAATCCGGTGATTTCATTTTGTATGTTACAAACAATATTTTTGTACTCTAGATTTCGCACCCCTAATATGACTATTTTGCCACTAGCAAACACGTTAACACACATTGGGTTGTATTTTAAAAGCCTCAGTGCAGGAAATAATTCTGGTTCGAACATACAAAGACATTTTGTTGACATGTTGTATAGATTGATAGATTGTCCCATATCCATGGTAACTGTAACTGACTGTATTTTAAGATCCTTTATTCTATATTGTAATTTATTGACATCTAAAGGTTTCTTACATCCCATGATTCTGCATTTGCCTGATTTGAAAAATATTATAGGGTATTTTCCACTCCTATCTACAATTTGCTGGGGTTTATCATTTGGAAACGTCATTTTTGATACATCGAAAGTTCCTTTATAATTTATATTTGATAACATAATTAAACAATAAAGAAATATTAAGCTATATATATGAGTTTTTAGGAAGAGTTCATTAAATCATATAATATAAACAAAAACCTATAATTATACAAATTAATAATGGAATTAAGAAATGATGCGGTATATCAAATCGTTGGCCCAAGTGGTAGTGGTAAAACTATGTTTGTATGTAAATTACTGAAATCTAATTTATTTCAAACCAAATTCAACAAGATTTATTGGCATAAGGGTGCAGATGAAGAACATGGATTAACTCAAGATAATTTCTGTAAATTGAAAAACATGAAAATAGTAAAGGGTTTCGATAAAAACTGGTCAAGTCGATTAAGGAAAGGTGATGTCATCATTATTGATGATTTGTATCAGGAAGCTAATAAAGAAAAGGATTTTAATAATTTATTCACAAAAATCAGTAGACATGTTGGTGTTACTGTGATCTTTATTACTCAAAATCTATTTCATCAGGGTGGCGCCCATAGAACAAGAAATTTAAATGTTCAATATTTAGTTATTTTCAAGAATCCTAGAGATGCAACAGTTATTGATTTTCTTGCTCGACAGGCATACCCTAATAATCGTAATTTTCTCATCAGTGCATTTCAAGATGCTACAAAATCACCACATGGATATATATTTCTTGATTTCACACAACAATGCAATGATGATTTACGGGTAAAAACCGATATTTTCAATAAAGAAGGTGCCATGGTATATAAACAAAGTTGAAAACTTTAACATGTAAAAATGTTTATGAAATCCAGGCTTAAAAATATCCGAAAACTTAGACAGAGTATTAAAAAGACTATAAATAAAGTTCCACCAAAACCAGTTATACACCATCTAAAAAACTAATAACCGAGAATTACCCTGCAGTGAATCTAATTTCGAAAAACATTATTAAAAAGAGTAAGAAAACAGATAAAATTGTAAAAAATCATAGGAGTTTCCCATATTTTAATGCATTGTTAAAGGCTTCGAGTATGAAAAGAATGTCTATTTTACAATCATTTCCAACTTTTGTTGTCGATGATTTACTCAAAATTCTATTAAAAGTAGTCAGAGGTAAAATTAAAATCAGTAATTCTAAAAAACTAGTATTGAATAAACATCATAAGCCTTTGTTATCACTAGTAAATAATAAAAATCGTAAGCAAATGAGAAAAATCATATATAAACAACAAGGTGGTTTTATCGGAGCAATGTTACCATTAGCATTATCATTATTATCACAATAAATGATGGGTCAATCATTACCTAATGTTAAATTAAAATTTAAATCATCTTGTTGTAATGGAGAAGATTTGGACGAACCCAGAAGACGAAGCAGGTTTCGGTGGAGTGGCAAAGTTAAAGAAAAGAGTCCCAAAGTCGAAAAAGGAAACGCAAAAGTGGTTGTCAGATCAGCTTGCGTACAGTTTAAACAAACCAATGCGGAAAAGATTTCCAACGAGAGCTTATAAGACATTCGGTATTAATGATTTATGGCAAATGGATTTGATGGAGATGATACCGTATTCGAAAATTAACAAGGGTTATAAATATATTTTAACGTGTATTGATGTTTTCAGTCGTTTTGCCGCGGTCTACCAACAAAGACAAAATCTGCAGAGGAAATATCTAAAGCAATTAACTCAATGTTTAAAAATGGGCATCCAGATAATTTGCAAACCGATTTAGGTATTATTATTATTATTATTATTATTATTATCATTATTATTATTATAGGCAAGGAATTTTACAATAGTAAAGTTAAGCAAATCCTGGATCGTCTCAAAATAAATCATTATTCTGTACATTCTCAATACAAAGCCGCTCATGTTGAAAGATTTAACCGGACATTGAGGGATAGATTGAAGAAATATTTCGTGCATCAAGGTAATAAAATATGGATAAATGTATTACCGAAAATACTTGTTAGTTATAATAATTCATCACATCGAGGTCTGAATGGTTTGAGACCCGTAGATATCAGCTCGAAAACACGATTACCATCTAAAAAAGTTACTATTACAAAACCAAAATATAAAGTTGGTGATCACGTTAGAATTAGTAAAATATTTGCTTCACCTTTCATCAAAAATTTCGATAGTAATTGGAGTGATGAGGTATTTCAAATTATTAAAATTAATACTAAACAGAGTCCTGTAATGTATGTTATTAAAGATAGTGATAACAATTTAATACAAGGGAAATTCTATGAACAGGAATTACAAGTTATTTCCAAACCTACAGTGTTCAGAATTCAGAAAATATTGAAAACTAAAATGGTGGGTAAGGATAAACAATACTATGTCAAATGGCATGGATATCAAAAACCCTCATGGATATCATAAAAAGACCTAGTAAAATGAGTTTCTATACAATTTTACCGAGTAATAGTTGCCCACTAATCCATCCGGAAAATCAAGCAAGTAAATTTATGGTTGATCTTCAAAATCCCATTTATTTACATGGAAATTGGGAAGTTGCTTTGCAAGACTTTACATTTGTGTACAATACATTCCCATTTTATAGTCATTGTAAAATCGGATTCAAGAAACGTGTTCCCAAACCTGTAGTGGTATTTTCACAATCAATAATTTTGAACGATATTGTCATATTCCAAATCAAATTTTAGATGAAAATAGTGGCATGTTTTTCAAAGATGGATTGAATGTTAGTTGTGATTTTAGCCCATTTACAATAAAGTTTGAAAGTATTGAGGATGCCAAGCGAATGGGTTGTGATAAGCTTAGCATTGTTGTTCCTGGTACTGAATACCTAATACAATTCAAAACATTTGATGAAAAAAGTGTAACATTCGAAACATCAAATATCTGTATCATATATTAATGAGGTGGAAGATACATTTACATTTACTAATGAATTATATATTGAAACACTTGAAGAATTACATAAATATATTTCATTAAATTGTTTACACATATTTAAAACTATTGAATTTCTTAAAGATGGAATATGCAAATTCAGTCTAAATAATAACATTTGTGAAGTTACATTTGATAAGAATTTGGCTAATACATTGGGATTAGATAAGCAAACATATAGGGCAAGTGCTTTTGGTGTACGCAAACCAAAAATAATAAAACTTCATAGGCAAATGTTCATATATACTAACATCATCGACCCTATAATTGTTGGTGATTCTTTGGTTCCTCTTTTGAAATCTGTTTGGGTTGATAAACATGACCAGAATGAAGTTGTCAATATAAATATCGATAATCACATGTACTTACCGGTATCAACATCATGTATAAACAATATAGAAATAAATATTCGTGATGATAGTGGTAAATTTATTGAATTTAGTAAAGATACAAAAACTCATTTGACATTACATTTTCGTAAATTAGATGGCCAATAACGATATTATTAGTATTTATAGTGGTAGCCAAAGTGGTGGCGAATTACCATATTTTATTGGTAAACAGTATGGATCAGGTTGGTTGAGAACAATTGGTAGATTTGCACTTCCTATTCTTAAACGCCTTGGTAGTTTTGGTATGAAAACTGCTAAAGATGTGATAATGAATGAGCAGAAAATATTGCCATCTCTGAAATCAAATGCATTATCCGAGTTAGGGAAAGTTCTACCTAGTGTTGCAGGTATGTTTCAAAAACCCGAAGCACCAGCTCAAAAACGTAAAAGACATCATAAACATATAAACAAACGAATGAAAGGACATGGAACTATATTTCAAAAATGATTTGTGGTAAATCTGAATTGTGTTTATTTGATAGACCATCTCCCCAAGCAGTAATTGAAATGGGGGCCTTTGAAGATGTATTCCCGATGAATTCTATTATGGATAGTAGAACTGATATTGAATTTTATATTAATGGTTCCCAAACTGAATATCTAGATTGAACGATACGTTGTTAACTGTTCAGATCAAAGTTGTAGATAAAGATAGAAAACCGTTGGGTGAACCTAGTGATGTAATACCAAACAATTTCTTGTTTCATACGCTTTTTAAAGATGCAGTTCTAGGATTTAATAATATCAAGATTGAGGGTGGAAACAGTACATATATTCACAAAGCTCTAATAGAAACTATTATAAATTACAATAGTGATACTAAAAATACATGTTTAACTCCTATGGGTTATGGTAGTGATGACGATAGGAAAAAGTGGATTAAAGGCTCGAAATTATTTACCATGTGCTCATCATTACAACTCGATTTTATGGATCAACCGAAATATTTACTCCCAGGTGTTAATGTACACATTAGATTGAAAAGATCTGATTCGGCATTATCACTAACAAGTGCTACCACAGCACCAATTCTTCAATTAGTTGATGCAAAATTATTGGTAAGAAGAGTTCGTGTTGAGCCTTCTGTATTAGCAGGTCATCAATTGGGGCTTAATTCTAAGCATGCAATATATCCATTGAAAACAAAGTAAATTGTTCAATTTGCAATTGCTAAGGGTTCAGCTTCTTTCTATAAGGAACAAATATTTGGAGATAGAAGAATGCCCAACTTTATATTGGTAACATTTCAAAGTGAATCGCAATATAATGGATCATACTTAACATCGAGCTCAATTTTCAAAAACTTTGGTGTAACATCGCTAACTTTATCGAAAAATAGTGATTATAGAGAAACATATACTCAAGATTTCGAAAATAATAATTATTGTGCTACATATATGCAGAGTATAGTTAGAAATATGGGTTATTTGGATAAAAACCTTAATTGTGGTATAACTCTTGAAGATTTTAAAAACAAATATCCATTCTTCACATTTGTTTTGGCACCCGATTTCGATTTAAATCAGAGTCAATTACCTCAAAATGGAAATTTACGATTAGATATAAAGTTTGCTAAAGCTACAACTGAACCGGTACATGTTGTAATATATGGAGTATTTGAAAATGAGGTTCAAATAACTGCAAACAGAACAGTGTTGGTTTGAACGAAGTTCAAACGTTGTTGGTATAAATGTATAGATAATTTATGATAATTTGTCATGGAGTAAGTTTTTAAATGTATTATTAATATTATTGATGTAGTTCTGTTCAGGTCTATCGAATTGGAAAACAAATATTAGGACATGAATTTTTAGGGGTTTTTCCTCTTGATAAAATTCCATATTTACGTAATAATCAAGCCATTATCGTCAATACTCAATCATCTCATCTCGGTGGAGAACATTGGTTAGCAATATATATGAAACCTAGCAAGATATTTGTATTTGATCCTATGGGTTTCTATTATCCGGCTTTAATGGTTTCGAAACTGCAAACAATGGGTAAACCTATTGTCTATAATAAAACTATGTATCAAAAACCATGGACCTTAACATGTGGTCAACATTGTTTAGCTTGGTTATTATCCAAGAGATTTGATGATTAATAAATGTATTAAAGTTTATTGTTATGTTTTAATTATTAATATTTTTTATTTATTATTATTTTTATTATTATTATTATTTTTATTATTATTAATATTATTATTATGTGTTTAATTAAAGCTAATGCATCATCACAAAGACAGTGCATGTTAAGTGCGTGATCACAAAGACAGTGCATGATAAGTGCGTGATCATCACATGATAAGTGCATGCATACACAAAATTGAATAAAGAAAACACATGCAAACAAAAGTATGTATGTGATTTACAAAGAACACATGCCTACACACTCAAAACATAATAAAGAAAACACATACAAACTCAATGTATGTGATTTACAAAGAACACATGCCTACACAGAATAGGCTGCATGCGTAAAAATCTCTCACCTATATGTGTGTATTGCTAAAATGTGATTGGCTAAATCCTGAAAATATTATTCTCTTTATAAACATTGACAAATGTAGAATTTGTCACAATTATTTCAAAATTTTACTCGCGGGATTTCAAAAAATTTAAAATGGAAAACGATAGTATTTTAAGAAAATTATTGGCGGAGGGAAACGGTAAGTTTTTATTTTATTATTTCTTTTATTTATTTATTTATTATTAAGTTACATTTAATTGGTATGATGTCACCGAAAAAGATAACGATGTTATTATAATCGATGATAGTGGTAAATTTATTTATTAAATTATTAATTTATTATTGTTTTAGAAGTTATTGTAACACCGACGGAAATCATTGTTATCAGTGATAGCGAAGACGAAATCGATCATGGTAAATTTTTTATTTTATTTTATTATTTTTAAAACCATTTTAGTAGATTTGGATAGAGATGAAAATGCTGATGCCCCCTTTTCTGGGGAAGACCACAATTATGCCCCCGTTTCTGGGGAAGATTTGAATGAACCAATTAATGCTGATGCCCCCGTTTCTGGGGAAGACAACAATTATGCCCCCGTTTCTGGGGAAGACAACAATTATGGCCCCGTTTCTGCTGACGTTTCTGGGGAGACCAGATTTCATATAAAAAATGTAGGATTTTTATTATTTTTAATTATTTTTAATATATTTTAATGAACATTATTATTTTTTAAATATGTTAAGGAGCATTATTATTTTAAAATTTATCATTATTTTATAAGAGTATTTTAATGAGTATAAGTTAATAATATGTAAAGTATTATAATACTTTAAATATTATTAATTTATAATAGCAATATATGATTTGAAATATATTATTTGAAATATTATTTGAAATAGAAATATATTATTTGATTTGTAATCAGAATATCAATTTATAATAGAAATATATTATCTGAAATATTATTTGAAATAGAAATATATGATTTGTAATCAGAATATCAATTTATATTAGAAATATATTATTTGAAATAGAAATATATGATTTGAAATAGAAATATATGATTTGAAATATGATTAATATTATTTGATTTGTAATCGGAATATCAATTTATAATAGAAATATATTATTTGAAATATGATTTGAAATAAAAATATATGATTTGTAATCAGAATATTAATTTTATAATAGAAATATTTGATTTGTAATCGGAATATTAATTTATAATAGAAATATGTGATGTATTTTCATAATAGAAATTTATGATTTATAATACGAATAATTATTTATAATAGAAATAAGTGATTTGAAATAGAAATATATTATTTGAAATATGAATATATGATTTGAAATACGAATATTAATTTTTATAAATATTTACATAATTATCATCATTTATATATTATTATTTGATTCATATATGATTTAAATAATAATAAACATTTGATAATAATTACATATTTATCAGGTCGTTTGTATAAAAACTATTGCCAATCTGGAATTGGTCATAACTCGAAATGCCATACGACTATGGAAAGTTACTATGGTCATAGATTCTACGGCATCGACTTTTTTATTTGCCCTAAATGCGATACAGCCCAAGACATTGAATATCTAGAGTTTTATAAGAAACACTCTAGCCATTTAAATCAATTTAAAATTAATAAAAAGGCATTATTTCAAATGATTAATGCGAAAAATGCTAGTAATAATAACACAAACAATACAAAGATCACTAAAAACAATAATACAACTGTTACTAAAAAATTAAAAAGACCTGCTGATAAAATCGTGCCGTGTATCCCTGCTAAAATTAAAAAAATAGAAATCATCATTAGTGATGACGAAACTGAATATAATCAAATAGGGGGTTCTGTAAATATTGAAATAAACGATGAACCTGAAATAGAGATTGACTTAAGAGGTTCCCGTAAAAATATTCGATTTGATTTTCTAAATCAAAATCTTGTTCAAATCGCCCTAACTGATAAACTTGTAAATAAATTACAACTCGAAATAAAGAAAATGGGATCTGTAAAAGTTCAGTTTACAGCTCTCATTCAATTTGAAAAAGATGGGGAAATAAAAGATAATTTCTTTTCGAATAGCGCATGTGTCTTTTCCGATAGTTTTCTTGTTGATGGTGTGAGTCGGTTAAATGAGAAAATCGAAAAATTCACATATTTAGGAAGTGGGTGGCGCGTAGTTAAGATTCGCGAAATCGATTTTATTTTAACCACGTATTATCCTGTAAGTCGATTATCCCTACGCCTGAATCTCTAGTAGGTAAAAAGGCTATCGTAAACGTTAAAAACACAGATCATTCGTGTTTTATATATAGTGTCTTATCGATTTTAAAGCGTGATATAGTTTTAAAGAATAGGGAGCGTGTTTCTTCTTACACTACTTTTATGGATGAATTGAATTATGATTCAATTACAGATTGTCCAATGAGACTCTGTAACATACCCAAATTTGAGAGAAATAATAGCGATTTAAATTTAGCCATCAATGTCTTTGAATATAACAACACCCCTTCTAAACAATTGAATGACATTGATTATGTACCTCATCATCCTCACCTTGCCTTAATTCATCGAACAAAGGTTATCGGTGGTAACCCGATTAATCTTTTATTATTACAAGACGGTGATAATTTTCATTATACCGCAATTTTTAATTTAAATAGACTGTTGAATTGTCATTCGAGTAGTGAATGTAACACCAGAATTCGCGTAAAATGGTGTCCCCATTGTTTAAACGGTTTTTATTATGACAAAAACCTTTAAGGCCCACGTTGATTTGTGCGCTAAAAATCAAATAGGAACAACCCTATACACGCTCCCTGAAAATAAAAACTTAATATTTAAAAATTATTCTAAAATGATTACCCCACCATTCGTAATTTATGCGGATTTTGAGGCTGTTTTGCCTAAAGATGTAAAACATCATCAAATACACATGCCGATATCAGCAGGCTTATTATTAATAAATAATTTAACAAATACTACACAATATTTCAGTTTTATAGGCTTGGAATGTGTATTGGAATTTTTAAAGAAGGTAGAGGAAATTGCTGTCACAATTGTCCTACCATATTATGAAAATCATGGTAAAAAACCTATGAATAATCTTACTTCTAATGAGGAACAGCAGTTCATCGCATGTAGAACTTGCTATCTTTGTAAAAAACTTATTAGAAATAAGGTTAAGGACCATGATCATTTTACAGGTCAGTATCTTGGTGCTGCCTGTCGTAACTGTAATATAAATAGGAAAATAAGCAAACAGTTACCTATCGTCTTTCATAATTTGAGAGGATATGACCTTCATCATATTTTAAAGTATGGATTGAATTAATTTCCGTCTTGGAAATTAAATATCATTCCTACAACAACTGAGAAATTCATATCTTTGATTGTAAATATTAAGAAATTAGCTGTTAGATTTATAGATAGTATGCAATTTGTAAATTGCTCTTTAGCCAAGGCTGTAAAACTCTTACTGATCTACCTCTAACTTGTTCTGCTTTTGATGGTCTTATTGTTAAGGCAAAGGGTATCTTTCCTTATGATTTTGCAGTATCACTAGAGGTCCTTGAATCGACTTACGAACTACCTCCAAAATGGGATTCTGTATCTGATGATAAATATGCTACCGCCCAACTAATTTGGACACAGCAAAATTGCACTACAATGTTAGACTATATGTTAACTTACCTAAAATTAGACGTATTCCTCCTTGCAGACTATTTTCAGCAATTTCGCGCAAAGGCTATTGCTTACAATGGTTTAGAACCTCTGAATTTTTATGGAATTCCTGGAATGTCATGGGCGTCCGCTCTCATGACATTAAAGGAACCCATAGAACTTTTGCAGGACATGGAAATGTTTAATTTCTATGAGGGTGGAATACGGGGTGGGTTAACATTTGTTAACAAACATCATGTTGCAAGTTCTGAAGATACAGAACTCTTGTATATCGACATTAATAATTTATATGGTTGGCACTTAGCCAAAACCTTCCGTATGGTGATTTTGTTTGGGTGCATGATAATCTGAATGATGTGCTAAGTGAATGTGTGAATGCGAATATTGAATTCCTTCCGTATGGTTATACAATGGAAGTTGACATCAATATCCCTGAGCGTGTGCATCAGTATTTGAATGACTTTCCGCTTGCTCCTGAAAAAATGTGCCCGCCCAATTCAAAAGTTGAGAAGTTAATGCTCACGCATTACAGTAAGAAGAACCATGTTCTTCACTGGAGACTTCTCAAGCTGTATATAGAATTGGGTGCAGAAGTTGAGTGTATTCATAGGGCAATTAAATTTAAACAATCACCTATTTTTAAAGAATATATACAAAGAAATACAGATTTACGCTCAAACACAAAGTGCGAGCTTTATAGAGATTTGTATAAATTATTTAATAATAGCCTATATGGGAAGTCCGTTGAGAATTTGAAAAAACGGATGAATTTGAGGCTATGCAATTCAGCTGAAAAGATGATTGTATATGCCTCAAAACCGACTTTCAAAAGTCCATTAAAATAGTGGATGATTTGATTGCTGCTCATCTGAACAAAGATTCTATATGTTTAGACAGGCCTAGCTATATTGGCCAATCAGTACTAGACCTGTCTAAGCTACGGATGTACCAATTACAATATAATGAATTGGCAAAATATCGATCAGAATTCAACTGTGATATAAATATCGTTGCCGGCTACACTGATTCGTTTTTTCTTGAGGTTAAGCACTGTAAGCTTGACATTCTTTTGCCGGCAATGATAAGAGACAACCTTTTAGATACCTCAAATTACGACCCGGCACATCCCTTATACTCGAGGAAATTAGATTCTGTGATACGAAAATTTAAAGATGAAAGCAAAGGTCTCGGGTATAAGGAATGGGTTTTCTTAAGACCCAAGTGCTATAGTTTATTAGGTAAATCTGATACAATGAGGGCTAAGGGGGTGAAGTTGTTGGGGACTGACATCAAACATCAGTCTTATTTGGATTGCTACAATGAAAACGTAGTTTTCACAGTACCTCAAAGTAGGATAGGGACGCGGAACCATCAGCTGTACACATTTAAAAACAGTAAAATCGCTTTGAGTAATAACGATGATAAGCGATTGTGGGTGGGGAAAAATACCAGTATTGCATTTGGGCATTATTTTGGGGTTGATGCAATAGTTAGTGACCAAGTTAATTTCTTGGATGAGCCGCTTTTCGGTGGTTCGAGCCCCAGTTTTGATGACTCTACCGAAATCAGCGATAATGGACAGCTTTTCGGTGGTTTGAGTCCTAGTTTTGATGACTCTACCGAAATCAGTGATAATGGACAGCTTTTTGATGGTTTTAATGAAGATAACATTGATATTGATGATGTGTATTTATCAGAATAATAAATGTTTTTAAAAAACTGATTTTCTTACTTTGGAATCTTATTTATCTAGAAAACTTGTAATAGTTTTCATTTTTATTATGAAATTAGATATAATTTTTATAATTTTAATTTTTTTTTTTTTTATTTTTTCATGCAAAAACCGCAGCGTGACGAAACGCGAAATATTACTTTATAGAGGTTTTAAATGTGATAACACTATGTATTTATTTTTATAATTAAATCTTTGTTTTTAATGAAGTTGTTTTTGTAAAGTTGTTTTTGTTTTTATATATATATTTGTTTAATATATTATTATTATTATTTTTATTATAATTAATATTATTAATATTAATAATTTTATAAGTAATAAGTATTTTAATATTAATTTTTATAAGTAATAAGTATATTAATAATAATAATTTAAGTTTTTATAAGTATATTAATAATAATAATAATAAATAATACTATTAATATTAATAATTTTATAAGTAATAAGTATTTTAATAATAATTTTTATAAGTAATAAGTATTTTAATAATAATTTTTATAAGTAATAAGTATATTAATAATAATAAATAATACTATTAATATTAATAATTTTATAAGTAATAAGCATATTAATAATAATAGTTAAAGTTTTTATAAGTATATTAATAATAATAATAATACTAATAATAATAATAAAAATAAATAATTTACAAATATATACTACTAATTTTTATAAGTAGTAAATTTAAATTTAAAAATGTTTAAAAATAATATGACCTTGACCTTGAATGACCTTGACCTTGAATGACCTTGACCTTGAATGACCTTGAAAAATAATAATAATACTAATAATAATAATAATAATACTAACAATAATAATAATAATAATAATAATAATAATAATAATAATAATAATAAAATAATTTACAAATATATACTACTAATTTTTTATAAGTAGTAAATTTAAATTTAAAAATGTTTAAAAATAATATGACCATGACCTTGAATGACCTTGACCTTGAATGACCTTGACCTTGAATGACCTTGAAAAATAATAATAATACTAATAATAATAATAATACTAACAATAATAATAATAATAATAATAATAATAATAATAATAATAAAATAATTTACAAATATATACTACTTATTTTTTATAAGTAGTAAATTTAAATTTAAAAAATGAGTAAAAATAATATGACCTTGACCTTGACTGACCTTGACCTTGAATGACCTTGAAAAATAATAATAATACTAATAATAATACTAATAATAATAATAATAATAATAATAATAATAATAAAATAATTTACAAATATATACTACTTATTTTTTATAAGTAGTAAATTTAAATTTAAAAATGATTAAAAATAATATGACCTTGACCTTGAATGACCTTGACCTTGAATGACCTTGAAAATAAATGTACTTTTAAACATAGGAAATTTTTGAAAAATGATGAGTCATCCAATGACCTTGAATGACCTTGACCTACTTTTCCATGACCTTGAATGACCTTGAATGAGTCATGGTCTTTGTTTTAAAATTTTGATGAGTCATCCAATGACCTTGAATGAGTCATGGTCTTTGTTTTAAAATGTTGATGAGTCATCCAATGACCTTGAATGAGTCATGGTCTTTGTTTCAATGACCTTGAATGAGTCATTGTCTTTGTTCTAAAAAAATTTGTACTTTTAAACTTAGCGCAAAAAAAAAATTTTGCCGGGGGGGGGTATGTGAGCTAGATGGCCTCTGAGCTAGAGGGCCGGTATCCCACTACTTAAATCAATCTAGGCAAAATAAAGTCGAAGCAAGTCGAGTCGAGTAAACCTAAAGGTAAATAAAAGCTGGAAGGTGGAATTGCAGCCAAGCTAGACGAATCTGAATAAATAAAATTTAGGACATTAATTTTAAAATAAATTGTGGCTAGAACAGTAAGTTGAAACTTTAAGAGTTTCCCAATTTGATACGAGTATATAAACGTTGGATATCAATTAACCAAAAGTAATTGTTCTAAATTAACAAGAGAGTTCGAGAGTTTAAAATATTGAGCAACAACTGCCATGAAGATAACCATACAAAATAAAACAGTAACGAATGTGTTTTGAAATTTTCATGAATCAAAGCGCAAAAGCAATACAGTGAACAGTTCACTGTGAACTGTAGTAAACTAGTTAAACATTTAGTCTGTGCCGATTTATTTAATCACATTTGATCCATAGACATATTTTTGTTTTGGAGCCTCATTAATTTATACAACAATGTTTAATATTTCAATAAAACAAAATTCCTTCCTTCGTGAAAAGCTGTCTAAAACATTTAAAAGTTTTATAAATTAATCGACCAGACAAATACCTTGATAGCAACAATGAATTCCGCTTGAATGAGGCCTCCCCACAATAGCAACACTATATAAACAAGTCGTATTCACGACCAAGTCATGACAATAAGGGATGAAATCAAACACACTCCTATCTGGGCAAAAAGCTGATCAAATGCGCGTTGTACTGGAGTCTGCCCTCGAATGAAAGAACCTTGAATTTTCTCAATAAATTGACAGGAATTGGATGTGTTCATTCAGGAGGTAAGAACCAGCTGTCATCCACTAGCCATTAAAGAACACTCGACGCTTAAAACTCGTAATCTAAATTTTCACAACTATGATTAATATTAGTTATGATTGTTACGATAATATATGCATTAACAATTCACCGATAAAGTCGGAAGCTGCCGAAAGTCTGGAGAAGAGTCTATAAATGATCTATATATAGTTTGCAGGACCAAATCTGGCAACGACGACAGTGATGTGCAGGACCAACGACTACGAACATTTTGATTCGAACCTCAAGTGGCTACTCAATACTAGCAAGCGTTGTGGGACGCCGGTTTTGTGGCGGCGGGTGAACTTGAATGGTCAATTTACAACCCTCATATTTACGGAAATGACTCTCATAGCTAGTCAAAAAGTGAATGCGGTGTCCCATCCATCCAGTTGGCGTACAGAGATCGAAGTTCAGAAATATCGAAACCTTTGTCATAGCAAGGAAGAGCCAAGCCCGGAATAGTCGAGAGAGCTCGAAATCGCCTCCTGATGGTCGGAAAGCAGTGATGTGAAAGTTGCTACATTGTTGATTTATTAAATTCATTTGTGTTTTGTCTATCTCCGTTCATTACAGGTACTTTATAATAGTAATGTAAGGCCGCACTAACGTTAAGAAGAAGTGTAATTAATTTAATGAATTCTTTTGTATTTAAATTTACTCGTGTTCCTCGTTAATGAATTATTACTGAAAACTTAGCAAATGCGAAGAAATTGTCTAAAAATTAAGTGCTAATAAGAACTTGGAAAGAGAAGATGAGCATCCACCTTTTAAAGGCAGGTTGCTGAACCCAGCAGCAAATCCAAACCAGAACAGTCTCGGTAACGAAGATCACCTTTGGCGGATTCACAACCCCTTGTTGCATTTTTAACGTTGCTCAACAACTAGTAACAAGTGGGCCGGGTAGTGATTTTGTATGTTTGGGTTCCAAGGTCAAATTGCGATAACCCATGTTGGGCCAGAACACAAACGGTCTTGTAAAATGTTTAAATGAATCGGTAATACACACGCAGACACAACATGTAGATTTAAAATCGAACCTATTAAAACATCAACTAACACTGCTAAAATGCAAGAAATAAAACAATTAAATATAAAATTATAGAACACAAAAATAAATTAAAATAATATCAAAGTGCAACAAGATCCGCACGAAATAAACATAAACATAACACGAAAACCTAACAATTGACCGAAATTTGACAATTTACCAAAAAATTTGAAATTTCATGAAAATGGAATGAAAATCAAATAATTTGAATTAGAAACAATTCAATTAAAAAATTCAAAAGAAAAATTGTCAAATTAAATTACAAAATAATAAAATTAAGAATAGAATATACTAGAAAATCACAAATTCAAATTTTGTTTTACTAAACCAAAAATAACACGCAAGGTTAAGGTCATACAGTAGGTATATATACCGATTCATTTTCACATAAATTTAATCGGTTTTTAACCAGAATCAGTCATAATATGAACAACTCGTTTAACCAGTGTGGAAATCTAGAAACTTTGATGTGAGTGAGAGAATGTTCGAAACTCTCTCCACGTCGCATCCTCGCAACCTCGAATGAGCTCTGCTTGGGTGTCGGCGTGGGGAGAGAGTTATGATGTGTGATGTACGAATATTATTAATGGCAACTATGATGTAAATTATACGAAAAATATATATTTCTCTAAACATACAGACTTTTTCTGTTTAAATTTTTCCGGCCCACAGCCGAAACATATTACAAGTTATTAAAATCAAACATACAATTCGAATTGTGTAAGAGCGTGTATAATCGCCAATAATTCGTGCCCGTGAAGGCTCTGGCGTGAGAACGCAGGAGCTGAACCGTCATTATCATTCCGTATAGGGGAAAAGGGTGAAGGGGAAATAGTCTTTTGGCTGTTTCGTCATCACTCATTTCCCATAAACTCGACCTAAATTATTTCTCACATACGGCTAAAATTCAAACACCGAGTAGTCCAGTGGGCACTCATTAACTATAGTATAAACACAAACACGCCTAGGATCAAATAAAGGAAGATGACGGGATTTTCAATATTAAAATCGTTGCTATGATAAAAATATAAGAACTTTGCTAAAAGTCATTAAAAACCTATTAGTCGAACTAAAATGATAGAAAGAATTTTACTGAATACCACCAAACTAAAATACTAATCTCAAGCGTAACGAGTCTGCTAAAGATTATAAAACCAAATGCTATACTAAAACGTAAAGGATTTCACTGGAATTTGTAAATAAAATCAAACCTTTTGATTAAAATATAATGATTTGTTTTGCAATAAAGCTGTCAATAAAATTAATCCTCGAAATGTCGTACTTATAAATAGAAAGATTTTGCTAAAATCTCTAAAGTCATTGAAAGAACATCAATCAAACCAAAATCTCGACGCATCGTAACTAACACCCAAATTAATCCGATTATTACAGTAAAAGTACAAGGAATTATAATAATCCCAAATAAATGGTAAAAGTTTGCTAAGCGGAATTTACCCCAAAGTAATAACTGTCCAAGGAAAATATAAAAATTCTAAAGACCAAAAAATCCAAAGGTACACCCATATTCAAGTTTCCCCAGAACGTATTAACTAATGTAAAAACTCCTGAGACAAGATCCGAATTATCGACCATAAATAACGAGGGAAACACGTGAATAGCATCTCAGAGCTTAGCACCACAAAACTGGTCAATCTATCAGGAAGTCACCCAGGCTTTTATTTATAAAAATTGCACAATAATTGTCGGTCACCCGAGCCAAATAATAGCGGAAATTAATGAATAAAATATTACATCAGAATAATTTAATACCATCATAAAAGGCAAAAAATTCAAAAGAGAATAAACAAATATACCCAAAATATTTACCAGCTACATAACAAATCACATCATTCATAGTCATTGAAAATGTCCATAACGATAATTCCGCCTGAAAGTTATGTCGTAACAGTGTTGCAATGAGGACAGGAAAACCGCAATCGTGCATAGCCGATATCGTTCCGATAAAATTGACCCTCAGACAGGTCCAGAATTATCTTGAGGGTCAATCCCAAAATCTGAGTAGTTGACACGTAATCTCGGAAGGAAACAAACGCAATCTGAGGACTAATAATTGTACCATTATAGATTATAACGAAGATAATTTACCATCCTGTTGCGTGTCGATTCCCAACGATAATCCCAAAAATAGGCCAATTCACCGATAGTCCCTTCCAAAAGATCTTCGTCGATGAGAATGTCAACAGTAAAATCCCAGAGCCAAGTGTCGAAGTTAAATAAATATGATTTTATAAATAAAATCCATGAGAAAAGTACACAAACATGATTTTCTTCAAATGCCACTAGACGAAGTGAATTTGCATCGTGCACACCAAATCCCTAAAATGTAAATCGATAAAAGCTATTCGACATTATTATCTACCGTAAATGGCATACACACACGCCACTAGAAAATTGGTGATTAAGTTAACCGACTTAGTTCGGATACGCACAACGACGTCGATCAAGAAGGTATGCACCAGCCAATTCTCTAACACCGTAGACACACAATCCATATAAGAATTAACTCGACTGAGAATTGTTCATTTTAATTCAATTATCAATATGTCCCGAAAGCCAGAGCAGATTTCCAGAAAACGCCAGGATTACGAGGAACCCAACATCGCGAGTACCAGCGGACCTTCACAATTAGGTAAATCTTCAAATTTCGTTAATTTAATTCTTGATATATCTTCCGAGTCTTAGCGTAAATATGACCCAATCAGCGAACCATCCTGGACACAAATACGGACGAACTTAACCAGCGATCTATGACAATATGTTACTAGACATAATAAATATGCTGATTAAATCGATCAATCCATATTGGCTTTCAATGAATGCTTACTTACTTTACTTCTAAATAAATCACCAATATAAGAAAGAAAACAAATCGCGGACCCACCAATCGATCAATTATTAAACGACCAGCCGTGATTTAATAGCCCGTGAATGAGAACACTAAAGCTGAAATTTGCAAGTCGTTGGTAGAGGTCAGGAGTCATATCAGACAGATCCCCAATGATTTCGAATATGTTTTTTTTCTTCTGAATTTGAGATTCGGCGTTTTTTGATTCCCGACTATAATGGAAAAGGACAATTAAAGTAACTTACTATCATATTTAAAACATATTTGCTAAACCGTCCGCATGAGTAACAAATGTTTATTAATTATTGGTAATTACAAGTATATTGACTTTAATAAATAAATGAGTTTGAGTATAAACATCTATATAAACATATGAAAATCATTTCAAATCCAAATATTTATTAACTATTGGTAATTACAAGTATATTGACTTGGATGAATAAATGAATTGGAGTACAAATATCTATATGAAAATAGGAATATCAGTTCAAACCCAAATAGTTAATAATTATTGGTAGTTACAAATTGACTTTGATAAACAAATAATTTTGGGTAAAGATACCTACATAAAAATATGAATATCATTTTAATTCTAATGTTTATTAGTTTATTAATAATTATAGGTAAATTGAACTCCGATAAGTAAACGATTTTACTTAAAAATATCTTTATAAAAATATGAATATCATCTCAAATCCAAATGTTTATTAATTTAGTAGTAATTATAAGTTAAGTAAACTTTGATAAATAAATGATTTTGATTAAAGGTATCTATATAAACAAATTGACTTTGATAAACAAATAATTTTGAGTAAAGATACCTACATAAGAATATGAGTATCATTTCAATTCTAATGTTTATTAGCTATTAGTAGTTATAAGTAGATTGAGTATTGACGACTAAAGGATTTTGAATAAGATATACAGTATCATTTTAGACTTAAACGTTTGTTATTTGATTAGTGTTTATGAGTAAACGGAGTTTATTCAGATAGACGGTTGTGATTATATCCATATAAACGTGTTAGCATCTTTTGGAGCGCAGTAATCATTAAAGTACCCGTAAAGCCGAATTGTCCAAATGACACTCTATTTTAAACTATATTAATTTAGATATTCATTAAATTGGAATAAAATCCACCAGTATCATAGAGGGCGTTGGTATTTAACGGACTCGAGGAAAATAAGTAAAATACTACCCAATTGAACCCGTTTATTAAAGCGAGTTACAGCTGGAATTGAAAGTAAGAGTATGTAAAACTAAGTGCTCATTAAGGTCCCCAATCTTGCGTGCTAAAGCAATGCATAGGAACTACACAATAATAAATGAAATCTACGTTGATGAGTAGCTCCATACCCCTAACAACCCGCAAATAATCATTCTGATAAAGTTCAGGGGAATACATTATATTCAAACGCGAGGGAGTAAGTAGCCAGGTGTTCTAACCTCGAACTAATAGTAATCAGGAACTCTTTGGAACTAAGGGGAGAAAGCCTCAAACAGAAAAACAAAATTTCCCTTGAATTAATGGAGCATAATCATAATCGTCTAAAGCGATAAGAAGAGGAAGATCTAAACCTCATTCCAAGAGTAAATTTTGGCGGAATACAGTTTAATTAATGTGGAATAATAGATTATCAACAGTTAGTTAATTATAAATTCGAAACAAGATCGAGGGAGGAGGGTACCTCAAGGAGATCCCTCAGGAACAATGTTGTTGACAAAATCCGGACCACTAACAACGAACTGTGAAAATTCGGAAACCTCCACATGAATAGGCCCATGAATGTTGATCCCTGACGCAGAACGCCCGCATAAGTCACATTAAACTACCCAGATCCGAAATCAGTCTATCAAAATTAATAACCCAACCGATATTGATTTGTAAATGATAATTTTATGGTTTCTAGAAGACTCGTGGATCGACTCATCCCGAGTAATAGCCCGGTTCCCCGCTCACTCGGCTGCCAGATGTAGTCAGGCGATGTGGGACGCGGGATTTTTTATCTCTCAGGTCCGCGAAATCCGATCCGGCATACAACGAGTTACTGATGATGTCGACCTTCCATATGTAGCTATTAAGAGAGAGACTGGAAAAAACCCGGCTAGGGAAATGCGAGGACAGGCCGAGTATTTATTGGCGCACCTCGATAGACATCAAGCCGAGACGAACCGGCAAGTGGAGCAGGCCAAGCGGTACCTGCGGAAGATCAATGAGGACATTGCGGCGGGCAGGATACCCAGCACTGACGGGTACGCCCCCGTTATAGCGTGTCCTATGAGCTGGACGACCCCAGGCTCCAGGAGCAAATGCCAGACATGAACGTGGTAATTCCACTACGCATCCTACCGAGGGAGATGCGGAATGAGAGAGAGCTCACCGCAATCCATCGAGATCACCCATACGCCAGAGAGCGTCCTACCATGAAGAGGAAGTAGGAACTCAGTAGACAGTGGTTTAGCGCATGGCTTATAGAGAACTTATTGTGAAATATGACTTATATAAAATTTATTGTGAAATAAATAGTGTTAATTTATATTTCGGGCTCCTGTTGATAAACTTATGCAAATAATCCATATATTTTTGCCTTATATAATAATCGCTTACCTAGGTTAGGGAAATTCAAACACGAGACACTAACCACCCTACGCCGACCCAATATTAAGCGATATGATAATAGATGATTTCACCGGTAGAAATTAACATGAATAAAATTTATTTATTTACAGAAATGGAAGGGTGTCAGTTCCCCATCCTGCTACAAGAGGGGGCCGCGGTAACGTATCCATTGTTTTTTACCCCGGTACAGCTGGCCTATCGAGACACCGTCTCTCTATCGACATCCCCATCCACTCACAATGCTAAACTCAACAAACACCGGCCAGGAAGAGCTGAGCGTGCAAAACGACGTGCGGCTCAAGTGCGAGTTGGACAAACTCAAGTGTAAACAATCTCCCGGAAATGTCTGATAAATATTTTTCAATAAATGTTTTGAAAATGTGTTGCTATGTCTAAACCGAGTATAAGATTTTGTTGGGCCAGAACACAAATAGCCTTGAGAATTGTTTAAATGCATCAGTAATACAGCATGAAAACCCAGCACCAAGATAACTTAAAATACAATATACAACACCAACTAAAAATTTTAAAATCTGAGGAAATATAAATAAATATAAAATTAAAAACATAAAAGTAAAATAAAATAAATACATAATGCATCAAGAACCGCACGAAATCTACATAAAACATAACATAATAACATTTATATAAAAGTAAAAATTAATGAATTAAATGAATAAAAATAAAATATTTTTGACTGAATAAATTTAATTAAAAATGTTAAAAATAAATTTCCAATTTAAATTAAGAAATTAATAAAAATTTAATTTAGATAACACAAATAATTTCAAGGTCGAATTTTGTTTAATCGCAATAAAATTAACACGCAAGGTTAAGGCCAAATTGTAGGTATATATACCGATGTGTTTTCACAAATTTTCAGTCTTATTTTTCGGAGAAAAAATTTCATTGCTGAGAATTAGTCGGTGTGTATAACTGGTTGAGAGCCGTGCATTCAGGCAATTAACACGGGTAAGTGTTTTGCCTGAACACGACCACTCTCAACTGATGTAATATTATTAATTGAATTTTCGAAGGGAATTGATGGATGATTTTCCAATTTAATTTATGTATGATTTTTCGAATCGAATTTATGGATGATTTTTCGAATTAAATATATAGGATTTTCGAATTAAATTTTATGGAATGGACACAATGAATTTCAATTGGTATTTACGATATGCTCACAAGGTTTTTATGCATTACGAATTGCCGTATTTGGCTGGTGTAATATGCTGAATAAAAATTTTCTATCTATAGCCTTAGTGCGTTGAAACTTTTATTCCAAATACCATGGTAAAATTTATTTATTTATTTTCTTTTTAGGCCCACAGCCATAACATACTACAAGTTAATAAAATCCAACACATGATCGTAATTGTGTAAGAGCGTGTATTATCGCCAACGATTCGTGCTTGTGAAGGCTCCGGCGTGAGAACGCAGGAGCTGGAACGTCAATATTATCCGTACATAGGGAAAATTGGAGGGTAAATGAGTAGTCCTTTGGCTGCTCCTTCATCATCCGTTTCCTAAAAAATTGACATAAATGTTTTAACAACAATCGGCTCAAAATATCTAACACCGAGTAGTCCAGTGGGCACTCATTAAATATAATATGAACACACATAGAACTTAAGGACAAAGAGAGGGAATGGGTAGCGGGGAAAATAGCGAAATCGTTGCAACAGTTAAAATGAATAGATGAAAATGAAAAAGATTAATCCGAACGACCAAAATCATGAAAAATAATGTTTTTAAATAAGAATTAAATAAATTATGTTAAATTGAAACGGAAAATATGGGCAGAACGCTGCGCAAATTTTTGGAAATAGTTAAAACATTTATCATAAAAACTGTAAAATAAGGGCGGAACGCTGCTCAAATTTTCCAAAATGATTAAAATACTTATAGAAAATAGTCAAACAAAAGCGAATTGTCGTTCGATTGTTAGTGTAATATTCTTATAAACAGTAAAATAAGGGCGGAACGCTGCTCAAATTTTCCGAATCGATGAAAATACTTTATCAAAAACTACAGAATAAGAATAAAACCGTAAAATAAGGGCGGAACGCTGCAAAAATTTTTCGAATTAAAATAAATACTTTATCGAAAACCGGAAAAATACAGATGGATAACAGCTAAATTTTTATACAGGAAAAATATTTTATAAAGCGGAGGAATAATGAAGGATTCCTAGTAAAAACTTGATAATAATAATGATAATAGTAAGGATAATGGTAATTATAATAATAATAATAATAATAATAATAATAATAATAATAATAATAATAATAATAATAATAATAATAATAATAATAATAATAATAATAATAATAATAATAATAATAATAATAATAATAATAATAATAATAATAATAATAATAATAATAATAATAATAATATTAATAAATATAATAGTAAGGGTAATAATAAGAATAATAAGAATAGTAATAGCAGTAATAATGGATTAGAATAACACCTGTAATAGTAATAATAATAATAGTAGTAAAAATAATAGATATAATGGTAATTATAATAATAAGAGTAATAATAAATGTAATAGTAGTAACCATTAATAAAGGTAATGCATATAATAGTAACAATGATAATGCTAGTAATAATAATAGGGAACATTGTAGTTATAATATGGATAAGGGTAAAAGATATACTGTAGGAATATTTAACATAACAAAGGGTGTACAGGCCAAAGAATAATCATCAACACGGACAACGATAACAAGGACTATGGGAATGGACATGAAGATAAATGATTAATATTTGAAAGAGATAGAAGAATAATGGGACCTAAAAATCGAAATCGAGCACAGGCTTTCTATCGGCAGCTCGTTGGACCCATGGATCGTTCGGTCAATTATAGCATTAGCAATAGCGCTCACTTTTTGCGGACGATCTACCCACTCGAACACAGTTCCAACGTTGCTTAGCAACGGGTGACGATTGGTAAGCGAAAGATATTTGTATGGGGTTGTCTGGGTAACAACCATATAGTCTCAAATATCAAAACCCAGAAACCCACCAATTTTCACATTAACAATGAGAAGCAGTTTGTTGGGCCAGTACAAGATTTTGTTTAAATGGATTGGAAACAGCACGCAAACATAACACGCACATTTTAAAATTGGACCCATAAACATCTAATAAACACCCAAAAATGCGAGAAAACACATAATTTAACATATAAAATAGAAAAACATAAAGTTTAATTAAAATATTAACAAACGCACCAAGATATGCACGAATTGACATAGAAATAACACGATAACAAAAGATTTGACCGAAAAAGTGACAATTTACGAAAATTAAAAGTGTTCATGAATAAATTGAACAAAAATAAAATAATTTTAATCAGAAATGATTGAAATTAAAAATAAATGAGTAAATTGTAAAAGAAATCGAAAAATAATAATAAATTAGAAATAAATTAGATACATAATGGCAAGGTCAAATTTTGTTTTAACGCATAAAAATTAACATGCAAGGTTAGGGTCACAGAACCGGTATAAATACCAATCCATTTTCACAAAGTTTTAATGCTTTTTCACTCAGTGAATAAATTACTTTTTGCCAGAGCAATTTTATTCAAAGGAGCAACTCTCGATAACTGTTTTCATACTGCGAAATCAAGTAACTTAATGTAAGCTCTACTTGATCGTATGTATGGGGACCTCTTGTCGTATGTTGGTATGTATGAACCGAACTATGAATGAACTATGATGCAGTTGTTTCAACAAATATATGTATTATGAAAAACGAATCTTTAGTTATATGTCGAAATTTTTCTGGCCCACAGCCACACATCACACAAAAAAGTAAAATCAAAACATAACTAGTCACACTGTGTAAGTGCGGTTTCTCCTCCTATAGTGTGTGCCCGTGAGAGCTCTGTCGTGCGTAACGACGGATCTCGAACGTAAATATTCTATCCATTATAGCGGCGGTGGGAAGATTGAGAACTAGTCTTTTGGCTGGCTCTCTTTTACCCATCTCCCGTAAAATCGACCTAAATATCTAATTACAAATCGACTAAAATGATAACACCGAGTAGTCCAGTGGGCACTCGTAAAATCTAATATAAACACAAGAACCTTAGGACTAAATTAAGGCTCTGGTAGCGGGGACTTGAAACCGATGCGATGCAGATAAATTTAATAACTAAATGGTGATTATTTTGATTTAAAGTAATTGAATCTATGACTTAAAACTCGACGTAAATAAATTTATCTAAATAAAATGATGGAATTGTAACTAAATTTGTGACTAAAATATACTATAAAGAGAATACTTTTGTAACGTAATCGAAGGATAGTAATTAATTAAACAAAATGATCCATAATTAAACTACTCATGTAATGAAAATCAAGTAAAGTTTTACAAGTGTTTAATGATTTGAATTATCCTCGGATTCAATCTAAACTAACAAAATTAGGAGTATGAAGCCGGAAAAAATGGTGTAAAGGAACGAAAATGCAAACGATAGAACAGAAATCACTGATTTCCGAGAAAAGGTTACGACAGGATATAGATCAGCCAACATTCCGTAAAAGGATTAGTAATTAAAGTATTAGTCATTGATGAATAGTAAACCAAATTAATGATTGGATTGAAATCCCTCTAACCAATTGAAGGATAAAAATGTAATTGATGGATCCAAGGATAATTCAATGAGTTAAATAATAAAATTATACTAGCAATAACAAATAAAAGGCGACAAAAATAATAATATTACTCGCACCTGACGTGAATAAACAAATTAATAGGAATGATCTACACAAGGATAGTAGATTAATAGCAATAAAATATCGCAATACAGTTCATAATTAAACGATTAAAAGAGTTCAGCTTTCATGAGAGAATCCGTGATAATTCGAATACTATAAATTTCCCACGAATAGTATTAAACCTTTAAATCCGAATAATATCTAACGAGACACCCTGAAATTGATGGAAGTAATAAAATCAGAAGTTCCCGACTAAATTAGCGAACAATATAATTCAACCTCACAACCCAACGAAATATCAGATTATGTAAGGAGCCGAGATTTAGACTCTTCCCCAACCTCGGTATTCTCTTCATCGAATAGCTGTCGTCGAGCATTCCTTCCATCAGTTTTCTCCATGACGAGCACGTACAGTTGAATATTTTCAGAAACAGCAGAATTCCGGAGTAAATTGCAATAGAGTGCGATTTTAATTTACCGACGTCGAATAGGAGCAACAATTCAGATAGAAAACGTCCTAAAAATCCATTTATCGAGTTAGCAACGAAATTAGTCACGTACTAATCCATAGAATCAATAAAGAGTAATTCGATCGTAATTATACTAAATAAACTACAGACAGGTCATAGTCTGAGTTTACAGCAGAGTAAACCAACTACAATCCGACGCAGATGACAGGTCAATGAGGTTGGCCAAATAAGATCGTGACGCCAAAGAAATATCTGCCGCGAACTTAAATTCGTTTATTGATCGGTAGATTGACAAAGATGATAAGGTGATCAGTGACAATGGACGTTCACCGCCAACATTGAACGAATAATAAATAATAGTCGACATCCACAATAAATCTGCAAATAACCGATAAAAATTATAATAACATTAAAACACGAGAAAGAATAAATTAATTGTCAGTTTACTCACGCCACCACGCCCTCGCAAATAAACTTATGAATATAAAAGAACTAATAGAAACTCACAACTCATACCGCATAAATCTCTATGGATCACCAATCAGCTAGTACCGATCGTGGACGCATCAGAACCAGAGATCCCCTACAAGGACGAATCTCGAGGAACGATGCTCGAATGCCTAGTGGAGAGAGACAATCAGGTATTTTCGCACGCTAAAATTCCATCTTTAACAAAAATTAACCCATACCAATGGTCTATTTAAGTAGAATAAGTTACTAACACCCATAATTTGCATGCACAGGCACTTCGAAAAAATGATCTGTAATTAAATCTTTTATGCATTTAGATCGCAGTTGTAACGATAACTCTCGAGTAACCCTCCAGATTCCGAGCGCTTCCGCCGCTCGATACCGCCTAGTGCTGTGGGATAATGGATATCTTTTATCCACTTATGGAGATTCTAGTTGGCCGAGAAGATCTGAATATCGAGCCGAGGAGATCGAACTACCGAGTATTGCGATCAAACGTGAGCCGGGCCACAATCCAGCACGAGAAGCCCGCCAGCGAGCCGAATTCACAGTCATGAAGATGGAGGAGTTAGTGAGAAAGTATCACCGGAAGGCGGTGTTAGCCAGACAGCGGCTAGCTCAAGTGAACCGGGACATAGCAAGTGGAGCTATCCCGAGCACCGATGGATTCCCGCCAGAATATGGAGTTTCCTTCAAGTTAGACGACCCGAAGTTGATGCAGATGACGGCACCGACTAAACTGGTGTTACCGGGAAAACTCATTCAGTCAACACTCCGAAATCGACTCGGATCCCGCCAAACGGGCGATCACACGTATGCGAGCAAACATCCGCAGTGGAACTCCAATAACAAAGATCGAAGAAACGCACGTTTCAATGATTATAAATGAACCGAACCAATATGTTGATTAGTTTTTGATAACAATAAATGTTTATGTTTCACGGGTTATTCAATTTTTAGTTTTATAAATTGTATACTTTGATACTAGTATAACTGAAGGATATAAGTTTCTGACCCTTTCCATTAAATTTCTAAAAATTTTATAGACAACAAATAATGTAGAAAGGTAAAACGTTTTTTCGATTAAACCTTGATCAAACAGAGAGTTAACACAAACTAACTGAGACGCATGAGACGTAGCCGTTAATGTATCGTGATAGTAATTAAGAGAGAGGATCGATAGGATTAAATTAATTTTGCAGATGATCAATCATTTAAATATTGTAATTTTAGAAATGGAGGCCACGAGAATAATACATCAAGAGTTAAAAGAGCTCAGACGAGAAAATCAGCATCTACACCGACAACTCCTACAACAGAGTCGAGAGATGCAACAGTTGAAAGCCACTTATGCCGAACCCGCAAAGATGAAAGCGTTCTACCAGCGCCTCACTGCCGCACAACAGGGCTGGAAAGAGGAAAGAGTGTTAAACCAGGCGCAGCGAACCCAAATCAAGGGACTGGAGGTTGCCCTGTCGGCGTGCCAGGAGGGAAGTGCAGTGACTTACCCTCTGGTATTCGCTCCGGCACAATTGGCCTATCGCGACCAGGAAAAATTCCAGTCGACTAACAAGATACCCCGATCACACGCTCGACCAGGTTGAACCGAACGATTGCGACGACGCGCCCAAGAAGTGGCGAAATTAAATAATAAACTCATGTCTGATGATAATTTGATTTGTTTGATACTAAATAAAATTATATAGTTTATTATGTTATTATTGGTAAGTAAATATAGAAAAGAGAAGTATTAAAGAGAAAGTAATAAAGGGACCTGAAATAGAAGACGGACATAGGCCTTCTAACGGCAGTCCGCTGAACCCGACATAGGACTAACCCTTAGCAGTTCTGATATCGGAACTCACCTTTGGACGTCCTGTGACCAGTGGTTACAGTACCAACGTTGCCTAGCAACGGGTAACCATTGGCGGGAGCAAAACTTTTTTGTATGTATGGGGTGAAGGTCATCCACACCACTAACCTCACAAGTTATAAAAAGTGAACACATGTTAAGAAGGGACCAAAAGACGAAAATCGCACATAGGCCTTCTAACGGCAGTGCCTTGAACCTAGTTGAGATCGGGCCAGAGCAGTTCCAACGTGGCGCTCATCTTTGGCGATCTTGACACCGATGGTTTCATTACCAACGTTGTCTAGCAACGGGTAGTCATTGGGGGACAGCAAATATTTACATTTGAGTTCAAGGTTGTTGAAACCATAAACCCCACACCCATCAGCTTTCTCTTCTCAGATTTTTAATGTTTATTTAATGTTTAGGGTTTATTTTTGAATCTGTGTGTGTTATGTGTGCGTACTATGTCGGTCGTTTAAACAAACTTCAGGGTCACTTAGTTTTGGCCTAACAATTTATTTTTTTTCTCTCAGATTTTTCGGTGTTTTACTTGATGTGGCATATCGTATTCTAAATCATCTTGCTGATTGTTTCTTTGCTATTTCGATCCAATTAAACAAAGTTTCAGGGTCACTTTGCACTTGCCTAACACTTTGCTTAATATTTAAATTTATGGCGTGCTTTTTCATACATACTAATAAGTATATAGCATAATATAAATTTTATATATTAGCACAAAAATCTAGTTTTTAAATTCTTAGTTTCTCATTTTGCTCAACGCAAATAGATTTGATCAAGAGTGATTTTTACATTATTAAAATAATAATACTAACTTGTTTAAAATTACTAAGTCATAAAATAATAAATAGCAAGAATTTAAAAGTCGTATAAGATATTCGATATTTCAATTTTATTGTTAAGAATATATTATTTTACAATATGAATATTTTTTTTTCAAATAATTACTATTCAAAAATATATTTTTGTATGATAATTTTTTATGTTGACATTGTTGACAATTTCAAAGAAAAACAACTGCATATTGGCGCTGTTTTTCCTATGAGTGGAGATTGGGCAGGTGGAATATCTTGTCGGTATAAAAAGTCCTCATTTAAATTAATAATTTTTTTTAATGTTTAGACCCGCTGCTATAATGGCTTTAAATGACGTTAATAATCAAACCGACATTCTTCCTGATTATAACTTAACGATGACTATGAAAGATAGCCAATGCATTGCTGGTTTAGGTTCAAGAATGATGTATGAACTTATTTATACTCCCCCTGTTAAGATTATGTTCTTAACTGGTTGCTCTACTGTTACTACATTTGTTGCCGAAGCAGCTCCAAGATGGAATCTTATTGTCGTATGCAGAGATTGTTATTTTTTAAATTATTAAATTTTTGCTTAATCGAATTAATTTAATTGTGATTTAATGACTTTTATGAACCTGACATTGAATATAGACTGAGATATTTTTAATCAAAAATATTATTCATATAAATATTCATATTCCTCAGACATGTCTGACGTTTTGTTTTTGGATCTTCTAAAAGATTTTAAACTCTAATAGGATATTTCATTCAGAACTCAAAATATAGATAGGAAACAATCGTGACAAATAGAAAATAATGAGAAAAGTTGTTCTAAGCTCTTGTTCTTTCTCTCTTGTTCTCTAGTTGTTCTTTCTCTCTTGTCTGGCATAGATTTAAAAAATTTTTTCAAAACTATTTTACAACCTTTTCAACCTACTAACTCTTAAAACGAAAGCATCTTTATAAGCCATGGAGGGTCACTCGATCTCTGTGCCTGGAACTAAATTTGTCAACTATATATATTGTGATTACACGAAAAATTTATTTTATGAAAAAAATTTATAGGCATAAAAATAAAAATTATACTATTTACTTTTTACAAACGATATACATTATTTTGAAAAAAATAAACTTTTCAATCACTTTTAAAAAAATGTTATTTATTTTGTTGTTTTCAATAAAAATTTATTATTTTTAGATGGCGTTTGGTGCAAGTAGTCCAGCATTATCAAATAGAGCAAGATTTCCGAGCTTTTTTCGAACTCATCCGTCGGCTTCTTTGCAAAACCCAACAAGACTTAAGCTTCTCAAAAGATGGGGTTGGAAAAAGGTTTCATTAATATGGGAAATGGAAGAGGTTTTCTCTTCAACAATTCACGATTTTGAAATGAGCGTAAAAGAGTTGAATATTACAATTGTCAAAAGACAACCACTGCAAAAACATTCACAAGCAGTATATTTAGCGCTTAAATCACTTAAAGTATATTTAAAAAATTTTATATAACTAAAATATTCAGTTATATATTTTTTTATAATATTTAATGAAAAGAACATCTATTTCGTACAAATTTTATTGAAAGCTATGGTCATATTGGTACTGCTCCAATGGGTTCACCGTGCTATCAACATCGTAAAGAACTAATCACCCTTTATCTAATCAATCTTGGATAGTATCCCGTGCTTAACCACCTACGATTATTTTATATTGAATGTCCGGAAGATTTACATGAAGTAAATCACTCCAGTTCCATTAAATTTCTAAATTCTCATCAAACTATGCACTAAAATTGGTCAAATCTGCAGTTTCCTCACTCCAAGTTATGATCGAATCGGTCACTGTGACGCCACCAAGGATTGATATAATATTCATTCCAATTATTGCATCATAACCATTTAACATCTTGGAAGTGTAGAAATATTTTAATTTCCAACAATTACCACTAAGTGAAAGAGGTGTGATACCTTCATTTACTTTCTTTCTGCTGATATTAGATACCTCTGCCAAATGACCTATGTGATTACCATGAATGATTGTTGTAGTATATCTGGGGCCAATGAGACATTTTTTCAGTAAACCATTGATCTGTAAGTCTTAATGTTTCTTTTTATTGTGATATTGAGTGACTCCACATTTTCCAAAGTGCCATTTTCTTTTTCCGCTCTACAGAACTTAGAAATATGTATCTTTTATCGCACTTAACACACGTTATCTGGTCTAAAATGAGATATATCTCTACATATAAAACATTCCTTACTTAGATTTATCTCTTTATCTACTGATACAGAGATGGTATCTTGATTTATCAATTTGATTGATAATTGCTTCGCCATAAGACATAATTCATTTACTGATCTAGAACTATGCTTTATTAATTCCCTTGAAATATCAATTGCAAGGCTTGAGGTAAAAATACATTTAACAGCATCTTTCATTTGTTCAAAAAAATTGAAATTTTCGCCAGTTGATTATCAATATTGTCATTAAGCTCACATTTGATGTTAATTAGTTGTTTGTAAGCTTCATATTCATTTAGACCATATGTTAATTTTAATATCTGCCTCACGATATCAAAATCATCAATTCTTCTTACTTCGATCTTAAATAGATTTGAAACGCATGACCTTCAAGTAATAAAGGCAGTACATTATCCAAAGTGTTTATATCCTGTATTTTGCATAAAGTTCCTACTTTTGTAAACCATTAAATCTTGGAAGTATATCTAATAATATTTTTAAATTGTTCATCATCGAATAGCTTGTTGTGCAATCAAAATTCAAATTCTAAATTCAAATTCTTCACGTTTATTGTTATCATATTTAAACAAATTAAATTCATCACTACATTAATAATATAATAATTCATCATTTATACTTCAGAAATGACACTAGGATCGATTTGTTTGTTCCATTCCTGGTAGTCATACATGCAATAATATTGTCCCACGAATGTTTAGGTTACTTTCGTTTGTGAAAATGACTCTCATGTTAGATTTTCCTATTTTATCTAACATTCTCAACTTTTCAATAATATTCTCACTAATAACATTTATTTTAGCTCACATATCTAGCAAACACGATATTAATTTTATTTTCTATCAAAATACCTACACTAAATCTGACATTCATCTTTTCATTAATAATGTTAGGACGATATTCCAATTCGCTTTGATCGAATATAACAACATTCACAATTTTATTCATTTTATTATTAAGATCATCCGAACCACATTCTAAATTACTTGAATACTCAAAACACATACATTGACAGTTATTCAAAATCAAATCATTAATTTTTAAATTTTCAGCTACCTAAAATCCATTCATTCAAATTCAGACAAACTTACTTAAACAAAATTTATAGCTCCTTGCACCTGCCTTGAAACTGGGGCCTACCCTTTTAACGCTCTTTATCATTTACCTTTCATTTTCAGTCTGTGCATCATATTCATTTGAGTAGTGAAATATCGTATTGCACTGGCGGTGATATTGCCCTCTGTTTCAGAAATTTCTGTGATCTCCAAGATTGTTGTTTCTGTTATGATATATGTCTTCATTTTTTATCTTTCCACTAACATCCCAGCATTGATATTAAAAATGGCCATTTGGAAATTCAGATCGAGTGTGTCCTTCTCAGCATACTCAACATTTTAGGTTATAAACTATCCATTTCTACATCTTGCATTGTCACATCTTGAATTACAGGTGTGATTTGGTGTTCAAAAACTGGTCTTGGTTTTCGAATCGGATTTTGTTGCAGTTTTCTAGCCATCTCTGTATATGAATTTCTTTCGTGTGGAGAAGCCAATGATTGCTCACTGAATATTTCTTTCTGGATCTCCTCCGTTCTGCTAATGACTTCTTTTGATTTTTTCATTGATTTAACTTCTCAATTTTAATTCTTTCTTTGTTTCTAAATCCTCAATGCATGTTGTATTAGAAATATCATTAACTCAGGCTTTGTTAACTTGTACACAGAATATTTTCAACAAGTTTCTTTATATTTCTAAAAATTTCAGTTCACCAGTCATTTCCTTTTCTATATCATAAGTTTTTTAAATTTAAATAATTTTTATTCAGAATAAAGATGCAAGAATAATAATTGGTCTATTTTATGAAAAATTAGCAAGAAAGGTTTTTTGTGAAGCTTACAAGTTAGGATTATATGGTGCAAAGGTTGTATGGATCATAATTGGTTGGTATCCTGATGATTGGTGGAAATATCATTTAAAGAAGGATGGAATTAATTGCACTGAAAAAGAAATGAAAATGGCTGTTGAAGGACACATTACTACGGAAAGTCTAATGTGGAACAACGACGACGCTGTTACATTTTCAGGACTTGTAAAATATTTAAAGAATGTTTCTGCATTATCTTACAATAATTAGACATCGCGGAAATTCAAAGATAGACTTATAAATATGCTTAAGGATCAATGGAGAAATCCGGAGAATAAAATTTCAGAAGGCTTAATCAAGGAGAAATTAAGTCAATTGACGAAAATATCTGGATATGCTGAAGCACCATTAGCATATGATGCAATATGGGCTATAGCCATCGCTCTTGACAAAGCTGCAAAAAGATTAAAAAGTAAAAAAGTATCATTGAGCGAGTTTGAATATCATATTCAACCAAATGAAATTTATGAAGAACTTCATCGAGCAATGAATGAAACTTATTTCATGGGCGTATCTGTGAGTTTATTCTATTTAAATATTTGTCTAATTTATTTTCAAAACTTATGTATCCCCGCCAGACATCAGTACGCCCTGCTATTGTGTCATAATTACATAATGTTATACTAACTAACCTTTGACACCAACATTTGGCTTTTAGCATCATTAAACCGATAAAATCATGCTAAAGCTAGGTCAAAGATCAATTCTTACACAATACTTATGATGTAACAACACGGTATACTTGTATCTTATAGTGATATATGCTCCTACTCATTTGTCATTATTAATATAGTTTTATTTTTTTTAAATATTACTAAGAATTAAAAGTTTTTCAAAAAATAAAAGGTTTTATGTTTTTGCACAATTTATCAGAATTATTCCGTAATTATTTTTCACATTTTATTAAATTTGTTTAAGTACAGATTATATAATTTCAAATATACTATATATTTACATTAAAAAGCCGCTGTTTTGAAGAATTGTTCTACATGTATAATATTAAAAGGTTTCTTTTTTCAACTAATTTTGAATTTATCTTTTAATCACTTGGAATTTTGATAAGCTCCATTTGTAACATTACTTTAAAAATAAACTTTTAACTAATATAGTAATTTATTTATATAAATAAAATAACATTTTTAAAATATATTTCAACAGCTTGGCTGTCATCATCAGGCACTGAATACCTTACGTTATTGTATATGTGTAATCCAAAACAATTTTATTAATTCCAATAAAATTATTTAAAGATGTGGCGAATGAATTTTATCATTAAGGCATCACAACTATTACTTTCCAAATAGTTTTTGAAGCTATTATGTAACACTTTATATACGGAAGTGTCTATTTTTAACTTGCATGCCTTATTATTCTCAATTATATTAATGTTTTCATTCAATCTGGCATGATCTCGAACTCAAATGCAAAGATGATGGAAATGTTGAGTTTCCAATTAAAAATAATAATAATAGTCGGTGTCATTGACTTCACGTGTTCTATAAAAAATTAAACAATACCTAACGTATATTTTGTATTCAAAATCTATCAATCAGAGTTTTAATTAACGCGATGAGACTGCTCGCTCTGACCGTCTGGTAGATCCCGCTGTGGATATTCGGCTATGCTTTATAATAATAATCACCTTTGACCAATTTAATCCACGATTCGATTCATGTTTGACCTACTGAGTTCCTTTAAATATTCTTCTAATAAACAATTTAAATCCTCAACCTCTAGATAATCAACATAATTCCTCAATCCTACTCTCAGTTTCTTTGTGTCCCTACTTGAGGCAAAATACCAACTGCTTCTAAGTTTATATAGTAGAAACAATATCTTTGATTAATAGTCATCCAACCAAATTGCTTTCGTTTGACAGCTTTTTTCTCGCGGCTTTTTCATCTTTACGTCGTAGAAAAACATAATTGATTGCCCCACCATGCAACTTACATATAATAATCTTTTGCACTGGTCCCCAGTAATCATAATGTCATGGTAATGGTTTCCAAAACCAAATTTGTTTGTTTTTCCTTTTGTTTATACAACTCTGCTTTTCCTTAATTAATTAGTTAATTAACGATTTTCTGTTTTTGTACATTTTATTGCTTTTCATGTACATTTCAATAATAATAATAATAATTGTGCATTTCTCTTTTGTTGTAATTCATTGGGAGGTTTAGTTGTGAAACTGTATTCTCGTTTGGTCAGTATTTTCATCAAATAATTTTAATAAATTTGCACAGAATGTGTTACACCATTTTCAAAATCTAAAACAGTACTCGTTGTAAGCTAAGACGTATAGAAAAAAAGAACTTCTTGAATTGCATCATAAATAAATGGTGAATTAAATTTCGCAAACATAATTTGAATAATCTTTTCTTTTGGGATTCAACTGCGTTTCAATCAACAAACTTGGATTTTTAAATATTTGACGCCAAATATTTTCCAAATCATCATAATTTTCAAAATAAACTTTTTACCCATTTAAAGCCCAATCCAAATTGAAAAGGAACTAATACATCAAAATTTACTAAAAGTTAAATTCGAATATCCAACCAAGAATTCATTTTCTCCTCC